>QANT01008645.1:0-21196 GCA_003254885.1 Purshia tridentata
TATTTGTAATTTAGAAATGTTTTATTGATTTATTTATAATTTTCTAAATTTTAAAACCAAAAAATCAAGCCAAAAGATTAACAAAACCCCAAATCTTTTTTTTTTTTCCAATTATCCAAAGTCCAAACCNCTAAACCTTTTTCTTTTCTTTTTTCCCTTTCCTTCATCACGTGCCTTTGTCTTCTTCTTCTTTTTTTTTTTTCCTTTTTTTCTCTTTTCTTCCTTCCTATTCGGCACATTGGCTCCACCTTCACTTTTTGTTTTTTTCTTTCTTTTTCTCCTTTTTCCCTTTCCTTCTTTCTTTCCTCTTTCCTTTCCCTTCCTTTCTCTTCCTTTATTTTTTCATACCACAAATTGAAAAAATAAAAATAAAGCTGAGTAAAAATCATTGGCACTAGGATGAAGAAAATTTATGGTGATCGAGCCAGAACACAAACTGAATTTAAAAATCATCAATTAATCAATGAAAGTAGTTAACTAATTGGAGTCAAACTGATGAGCAAACTCAAAAGTTTTCAGATGGATTGATTTAGATACAGCAAAGTTCAACAATCATGCCCGTCCCTTTGGATCGCCAAGTCAACAATACTTATGTTGGGGATCCAATTGATGTTGTCCAATCTTCACCTGTTCTCACACTGTACCGCCCCTTTAAAATGTCACTGTCCAAAATGATAAAATATTTGAGGGAGCTTGGTAGTCCTCCGTCTGGAATTGATTGAAGACTACTGCAACGATTGATGCACAACTTTTCAAGTGAAGTTAGGTGATGAACTGAAGGTAGGGCGACCAATTTTTGACAAGACTCGATGACGAGATCTCTAAGATTAGGCGTGACATTTTCATTTATCCCTGACCAAGTTTCCAAATTTGGCATGAATACCCTCCCCCACCCACCCCACCTCCTTCTCTCCGCTCCGGCCTCTCCCTCGGCTGCATCTCTCTCTTCCTCTTTCTCACTCAGAGAGGAAGAAAGAAATGATGGAGAGAGAGATGAAGAGAGAAATGAATTTTTTGTTGAACTCAATGAAGAAGTTTGTGGAAATGTAAGCCTTGGAGATTCTTCGAAGCTAACAGTTCAAGGAAAAGAACAAAAGGTGTATCGTTTGAAGAAAGCTTGGTATGGCTTAAAGCAAGCCCCACGCTTTTGAAATTCACGCATTGACAGCTATTTTTAACAAAATGGATTTGTAAAAATGTCTATATGAATACTCAGTCTACATGAAGAATGTCGATAAAGGAGAATTTCTAATTTTCTTTGTTTATACGTGGACAATTTGCTATTCATTGATAGTGAAAAAATGTTTACAAAATTCAAACAGTCGATGTTCAAGGAGTTTGAGATGATTAAAAATGGATTAATGTCTTACTTTCTTGGGATAAAAGTGAAGCAAGAGAATGATAAAAATTTTAAGATCTCTCCAAAGAAATACATGAGAGAGATTTTGGAGAAATTCAAAATGGACAATTTTAACTCTGTTAACACTCCTATTGCTACATGACTTAAGCTATCAAAAGAAGGAGAAGGAAAGCTTGTTGGCCCTATGTTGTAAAAGAGTCTTGTTGGAAGCTTAATCTATTTGACAGTGACAAGGTCTGATATTGTGTATGGAGTTGGACATGTAAGTCGTTATATGGAGACAACAAGAGAATCTCATTGGCTAGCTGCTAAAAGGATACTAAGGTATGTTAAAGGTACTCTCAGTTTTGGTCTTTTCTATGCTTATGGTGAAGATGCAAAATTGGTTGGCTATTCAGTCAGTGACTAAGGAGGTGATCAAGATGAGAGGAAAAGCAAAACTGTATATGTTTTCTATCTTGGTACAACAGCTTTCTCTTGGACATCAAAGAAGCAAGCAATCATAGCATTGACATCATGTGAGGCCGAGTATGTGGCTGTTTGGTCTACTGTGTGCGAGACTATTCAGTTAAGAAATCTTTTGGAATCATTGAATCACCCACAAAAAGAACCTATAGTGATTCACGTGGACAACAAGTCAACAATTAAACTGGCAAAGAATCCAGTGCAGCATGGAAGGAGTAAGCATATTGACACTAGGTTCCATTTTCTAAAGGACCATATTTAGCAGAAGGCAATTGAGCTTGTGTATTGTCGCACCATGGAGCAGGTGGCTGACATCTTTACAAAGCCAATACCAATTGAATCCTTCAAGAGGCTACGAGAAATACTAGGAATGAAGATAGTGTGATTTAAGGGGGCATGCTGGAAGTCACATGCAAATCAAATAAGTGAACAAACACATCACATGGGTTGGCAACTTGGCTGGTTTTTGAAACACTTTAAGTAACTAGATTTATTAGCTAGTTCTACTATTTCACCAACTTGTAATAAATTGGTTTGTTGACTTTTGTGATGAAAGCTCCCTATGTAAGGGATATGCATTTGTAAGTTTCGATTAAGCAATCAGACTTGATCATTATTCAGTCCAATAAAATAAAATTTTATGCTCTTTTATTATTTGAGTGTGAGTGACTGGTGTGATAAAATTTGTAGACTTTTCACCCATATATTGGTATTAGTCTGAAAGTCAATAAAATCTCCCAGCTTGACCAATTCCAAGCATCTAGCTGGATACATGTGTCTTTCTTGCTGAGTGGTGATGTAGAATTTTTTTTTATTTATCTTGAGTGCGCATGCTGAGGCAGAAATATAGATGCATCCAAATTATTAATTTTTTTTATTGGAAAAAGAATAGTATTATTAATTTATTATACAATATTTTATATGAAATTTTTTCTTCGGACTCACTGTGGATGCCATTCTCACAATCAACCTTTTGGGAGAGTTGACCATGCTTTCCTTGTAAAGAGCCCCAGCCGCCAGTCGTCATCTTACATCTCTCAGAACCAGTGCAATCCTTGCTACCAATGGATACCAGCACAACCCATGAAGCCTTCTCTTCATCCTCATCCTCATCCTCCTCAAAACCATGGATCTATGACGTGTTCTTGAGCTACAGTGGTGAAGAGACACTCAGTAGCTTCACGGACCTCCTCTACTTAGCACTAAAAGAGGCTGGACTCAACGCGTTTACTGCCGATTATGAAATAGAAAGGGAGGAAGATAAAGCGGCCAAACTGCTGCAGGCAATCCAAGGGTCTCGGATCTCTGTCATCGTCTTCTCGAGGAATTATGCGGCTTTCTCTTGGTGTCTTGAGGAGCTGGTAAAGATCATGGCGTGTAGAAGAACAATTGGTCAATTGGTTATGCCAATATTCTATGATGTTGATCCTTCAGATGTCAGGAAACAGATCGGTAGTTATGCAGAAGCATTTGATAGACATGAAGATCGTTGTGGGTTAGATATTGAAAATTTACAGAGGTGGAGAGCTGCTCTTACTGAAGCTGCAAATTTGTCTGGCTGGGATCTTAGAAACACTGCGGATGGGTAATTACTAATTTCCTTGAACAATGATTAACTTCTCCATATATGTCAGGGTTCACATATTTCTTGATCCTTGACCTACCCCCAACCAATGTATTTGTGGCTCCACTATGTATATATGTACCTCTCGAGTTTACATTTTTGTTTGAGCCCTTTCAGATATTTAAAACTTTAATGGTATTTGAAGATTTTGATTCCTCAATTTATGAAATATTTTTTTGAAATGTACTTCCTCGTACTAATTAGGAGCAGTTGCCAAAATCTTGTTCACTCCAGGCAATCTATTGTTTTAATGAATAAGTTATTTAATTCATTTAATATTGTAATTGCATCATGTGAGTGGTTCTGATTTTGAATTTATTTTCCAGGTATGAAGGGAAGTTTATCAGAGATATTATTGATTACATTACTAGCAAGTTGAACAAGACAGATTTATGCGTAGCTGCCTTTCCAGTCGGAATAAGTTCCCGAGTACAAGATATGATTCATTATTTAGGTATTGGGATGAATGATGTTCGCATGGTTGGAATTTGGGGAATGGGTGGAATTGGCAAAACAACAATTGCCAAAGCCATTTATAACAAATTTTATCATAGCTTTGAAGGTAAAAGTTTCCTTGCAAATGTGAGGGAAACTACAAAGCGCCCCAATGGTTTGGTTCGTTTGCAAGAACAATTGATTTCTGATATCTTGGAAACAACCAAGATAAAGATAGGAAGCCTTGATAATGGGATCAATATGATAAAAGAAACACTTGGATGTAGAAGGGTACTTGTCATAATTGATGACATAGATCAAGAGGAGCAACTAAATATGTTAGCTAGAAACCATGACTGGTTTGGTCCAGGTTCTAGAATTATTATGACAACAAGAGATCAACGCTTGCTAAGGAAACCTAAAGTGGTATCAATATATCGGGCACAAGATCTGGATGTACTAGAATCTCTTGAACTCTTTAGTTGGCATGCCTTTAGGGATAGTTATCGTAGTGAAGAATATTATGAACTCTCAATGAATGTAGTTACTTACTGTCAGGGTTTGCCGCTAGCCCTTGTAGTTTTAGGTTGTTCTCTATTTGGAAGGAGCATAACAGAGTGGAAAAGTAAATTGGAGGAATGCTACAGAATTCTTGATGGCCAAATACAAGAAATTTTGAGAGTAAGTTTTGATGGTCTAAGTGAAGATGAAAAAGATATATTCCTTGAGATATCTTGTTCCTTTATTGGTATGGACAAAAATGATGTCATAGAAATATTGAATGCCTGTGGCTATTCTGCAGAAATGGGAATTATTGTCCTAGTTCAAAGGTCCCTTCTGACTGTTAATGAGAGAAACCAGCTGATGATGCATGATTTGGTTCGAGATATGGGTAGAGAAATTGCCCATGCAAAATATCTTGACGACCCTGGAAAATATAGTATGTTATTGCATTATGAAGATGTACCCAATCTATTGATGACAGACAAACCTGTAAGTACACCTTCGCAATCAAATCTTAAAATGCATGCATGTAATAAACATATCTGATAAATTGTATGTCCTGGATGTGTACGTAGCTAATCTAGTCGATTTTGTTTTCCATATATATCATCTCACTGTTTTGCAGTTGCATTAAGTAGGTTGACTAGTACAAATAATTCTCAAGTATATGCAAAATCAACAATTTCAATGCATGCGTTGGCAAAACCCATACTATATATAGTGTAGGACCCACTTACCTCTCTTGTGGTTAATTGGTTTCAGAACCTCCACTTGTTTTTACTTAACTCGTAATCTTAGTCATATATATATGTATTCATGTGATCAAAAGATAAACTGGTTTCTTAACATGCACTTTGTGTGTGTGTGTGAAAGTTCACATTCATGTAATCACAATCCTTAAATTTATAATACATTAATTGTTAGGATTCACAAAGTAAAAACAAGTAAAACAGATAATGCAACTCTTTTGTGGTTCATACATGCATTAATGCCTCTGCTTATGGGAGATAAATGAAAATAGACAGTGGTAGTTAAGGACTAAACTAATTAATGGAGATGTAAGCCCTAAATGAATTCTTCTTGTTCTTGATGATGTGTATCTTACTTCAGATGCAAGATGGGTTTATATATTCATGAATTAAAATCATCATAACAATGGGCTAACAAAACAGATGCATCCGTATACTTATGACATAGGGAAATAAATTGTTCTCTTAGATCCAAAGGATCGAGGTCAGGGGACGTAGAAGATTAAGTGATGACAATTCTTTTAGTTCTTAAACATTTTGTTTGAAAGTTTCATCAAGAAACAACAGAAACCATAAACATGCTCTTATATATGTGTCTGTTTTTCTTTACAGAAACGTGGATTGATTAAAAGTGTCAGGGATATCAAGCAGTTTTCCAGACTAGTCAAAGAAGTTAAGAAACCAATCACAGAATTTATGGTAAGAAACATGCTCCTCTTGTTTGTGTGCATATTTTTCATGTTATTCTACATCCTTGACACTTGTTGGTTACTTATCCAAATGCTTTCTCTTAGTGTATGCGCATCGATGAAGGTAACAAGCATGTGAACCCGGCAAGCACTCCTTCAAAAAATTCAAATGAAATTTCATCTTCTCTCTACTCTGAAGAACCTTTTGCTGAACATGAATATGAATTATTGCCATATTCTTCATTATGTTTAGAGGAAAATATGGAACCCGGTAACTCGGTTGATTCTTTAAGAACTCAGAAGAAAAGGCAAGGTATGATTTCTTCCATTTAGTTTATTTTTTGGGGATTTTAAATATATTTGTTTTCATTTTATGTTTGCCAATTGATGTAGATGCATTTTGGTTGGTGAGAAAATCAAGAGAGGATTTTATATACTTTTTGTATCAATTGTTTTATTTTTAAATTTTAATACTTAATTACTGGAAACCCCTAAATGGCCAATTCCTTCATTGCACTCACTTTCTTTTTTCCATTACCGCCCTGTGCATAGTTATAATATTATTTTTAACCTTTTTATCTTTTAAATTTAATTTTTTAGGATTATATATGTTAGAGGTTATTGGGTTTAATTATTGTAGGATTTAGTATGGTTTAAGTTTGGGACTTAAATGTAGGATTGATTACTTCCAGCTGTGAAATTTATGGTTTAATGTTTAAACTCTTGAGTTATAGTTTCATAATGGCCAGCGGCTGAAAAAAAAATATGCCGATAGGCAACAAATTTGCTCACCACTTTAATTTGGGAGCATCACCACTATCTTTACACATGTCATCTGTCTTCTACATTAACGATAATTAATTATGAGAGAGAAAATAATTAAGTAATTAGAAAACTTATTTGTCTTCCCAAAAACTTCTATTAATTTACTCACTATATCCCTCATTTTTTTTTTTTGTAAACTCTACAACTCAATTTTACACTTTGAAGTTTGAACAAATAACAAATAAAATCTAAAACAATGATGCTCACCTCCTTCCCGCCTGTGTCTGTGTGGCAACCCTCCCTGGGAGGCACCATCCTCCCCTGACTCCTCTCTCTCTCTCTCTCTCTCTCTCTCTCTCTCTCTCTCTCTCTTGATGTGTCAAGCAGGATGAAAATGGAGAGAGAGAGATGTTTACTGTGAGAGAGTGGGAAAGAGAGGGAGGGGAGTTTGGGAAAGTGGAGACATCTGCTGGTGATAGCGCCACGCTGACAGCGGCAGCAGGGAGGAGGTGCAAATATGACCAGGCCCTTTCACATTTTTGTGTTTTTTCAATTATTTAAAAAAAAATATAATTAAAAGGATTAAAAATAGAACTTTGGGAAAAACAGTAGTTAGGTGGATATATTGAACAAATTGAGGGTATCGATCAATAGACTTTTCTTTACTCCTCAATTGAGAAATTTTGAAAACTAATCACTTTTTTATTTAAATAAAAGAGATTTTGCCTTATTTATTCATTTATTAGAATTTGTAAAATTTAACCTTCGAGTAACGTTGGAGCACCCATAGAGTAATGCTCGTACCGCATTTGAGTTGTTCTTGAACCTTGTCGACTAAGGTTGGAGGGTTAATTGAGCACCACTTTGAGATAAGCTCGAGCACTACTCAAAAGTTATATATTTTAAATTTTAAAAATGTTTCTAATGTATTTAAATTGTAATAATTTATAAAAATTTGGATTAGATTTTCTATTTAAACTTGTTCTTCAAATTTGCCTTCCTAACTCTTTTCAGGAAAAGAAGTGAAGCAATATTTGCAAACTCCGGATCTGATTTCTTTGGGAGTAGAAAGTTTGCGCGAGCCATTGGAGGTTGCAGACTCTTACTCTGCTGCCACCATAGACAAAGACCTTATTTTATGTCGGGGTTCTGATCTGAATGTAGAGCAGGTACATAAGCGTACCAGCACACCAGAAGAGGATTCTAATTTGGAAGAAAAGGCCGAGAATAGAGTACATTTGGAAGGGTTATTTCTGTATTGTTCCCTCTTTCCATCAGGTTATGAATTTAGAAAAGAGGAGTTGGTTCAATTATGGATAGCTGAAGGCTTCTTTGGAGAGAACCAAAGTGAGAGAATGGAGGACATTGGAAGTGAATATTTCAATTCCTTGGTGGTTGAAGGCTTTCTTGTGCTCTCTAGATCTGATTTCAGAGTGGATTTTGACTCGACATTCTCGGTCCCCATGGATAACCCCAGAAACTTCTTGTACAAAGTAAACCCTATCAAGCTTTCCGTTTTGGAAAACTCAATTTCTCAGGGTACTTATTTCAGATCTGTTGATGGTAAGTTAGATGGAACCTCTGAAATGACACAACATTTGTCTTTGGTTTGTGAGGACATTGATGAAATGACTTTTGGGGTTCTTAAAAAATTTAAGGATCTGCACACATTGCTTGTGTTCTCTGGTTGTGGGTCTTCCATAAAACATATTCCTCGTAATTTGTTTTTGAGCTTGAAGTTCTTGAGAACATTGAATCTGAGTCGAACTTCCATTTCTGAATTGCCAAGTTCCATCCGAAATGTCAAAACACTGCGGTATGTTGATGTCTCCAATACACTCATTACAAGGTTGCCTGAATCAATGGATTCTCTTCACAATCTACAGACCATCAAACTCAGAGGTTGTACAAACTTTGTTCAGTTACCAAAGGGCATGTATAAGCTAACCAATCTACGACATATCGATCTTGATATCAATCGACAATTGGATTCCATGCCTGCACACATGGGGAACTTGACTAAGCTTCAAACTTTGTCAGCATATCTTGTTGGTAAAGGTCACGGGTGTCATATCGGAGAGTTAAAGAATTTGAATGATCTGGGAGGAGCACTTCGCATTTCAAGGCTTGAAAATGTTTTGTATAAGGAAGAGGCTGAAGAAGCTTGTTTGATTGACAAGAAATTCCTCCATAGGTTAGATCTTCGATGGAGTAATCTATTATTGGCTGAGGATACAGAAGAGCAAGAGAAAATCCTTGAATGTCTTGAACCCCATTCTGGCCTGAAAGAGTTACAAATTCAAAACTACGGTGGGTTAATGCTTCCATCTTGGATTAGCAAACCAACTTTTGTTGACCTTGTTATTCTTACCCTCTACAGATGCAAAAATTGTATGCTTCTGCCATCCATAGGGCAATTACCAGCACTTAAATTTCTTTCTATCATAGAGATGAATGAGGTGGAAGAAATCAACGGCGAATTTTTCAGAAACCCAGTTGATTATCAAGCATCCCCTGCATTTCCAAAACTTGAGAGACTAGAAGTTGACATCATGCTCAATTTGAAAGAGTGGAAGTATTTACAAATTTGTGACTTACCCTCCCTACTTCAACTCACTGTCAACCGTTGCCCAGAACTTGTCACTCTTCCACCACTTTCACGTCTCCAATCTCTCAAGCATTTGGAATTTCGTTGCTGTCCGAAGCTTATGTCCTTGCCTCGTGATGGACTACCAATTTCACTTGAGTCTTTCATAATTATAGATTGCCCTGTACTGAAAGAACAGTGCCACGAGGAGAAAGCTGAAGATTGGATCAAAATATGTGATGTGCCTAACATCTGGTTTGATCATGAACATGTAAGTCAAAAACAAAGTCCGATATCAGAGGTGCCACCGACGAGCCATATGTCGTCCCTTGAACCAGAAGAGAATAAGAAACTATCCACAGGACCGGTTCTACTTAGGGGCCCAGATTTTTTATCCAGCTTGGTACCCTTTTTAGTATCAGATTTTTAATCACAGCCATCTCTCTCCCACCTCTTCCCTTTTCTTTCTCGCTCTAGCTCTTTAATTATTAAGATTGAAGTCTTAGTACTAAAACAGGTACCAAGTTGGATGAGAAATCTACTTTCTTAGGAGGCCCTTCTGCAAGATTAAAAAATGGTGGCCCACCTTTATTCTGTAGAATTGTGTTATACCTTGTTCAAGGCAAAAAACGGAGCCAAGCGAGATGTTTGATCCTTACTTGTCGTACAATCAATTGAAAGGAAGTTAGAGTTCATGATGCAAATTAGTAAAATAACTCTAGCACAAATCATTCTACAAATCGGCCATTTTGGCTCTACAGTTGTAAGCCCGCAATCAATTTAAAGATTGCAGTTTTCTTTCCAAGAATTCTCAGCCAAGTTCAACTGTGATTTTTTAGGGTAACATCCGTCAAAAAAATTTACCACTTCTAGAATAACTAAAACAATTACAATGCGACTTCAATTGAAAGAATTAAAAAACACACTCAAAAGTTGTTGCGAGTGAAAATTCTAAATTACTCATAACAGATTTGGTGTTTAGTAACAAAAAAAAAAATTGTTGTGACTCACTATTTGTAATTACTTACTGTAGTTTTAAAATTTGGTCTTACCCAATATATCCTTAGTTTTTAACAAAATGCCTTTTTTTTAACAAACAAATAACTCAAAAGACTTTTTAGTATTATTTATATTTTAGTAATTATAAACAAGAGCTTTTTTTTTTATAAGCACATTTGAACAATTACACTGTTCATAAAGACCAAACACAGAAGCCAACTACTTTGTCGGCTCACTTTTTAAATTGATCAAAAACATAAAAAGAAAAGCCATTAAAAAAAAACAACATTGCAATCGATTTTTCTATGATAGCCTATGTTGCAATTTTATATTCCTTTTATTATTTTATTAATAAATTCTTACAACTCTCATTTCATGTTTCTTTCATTATTTTATTAATAAATTCTTTTAGCTTCTATTTCATATTCCTTTCATTATTTTATTAATAAATTCTTACAACTCCCATTTCATGTTCCTTTCATTATTTTATTAATAAATTTTTACAACTTACTACATATTCCACTATGCATTTTCATGTGCATTTCATTATTTTATTATTGAACTATTATAACTTGTCTGTTGTTTGCTTTTAGGTTATTGAACTAAATTTATACTAAAAAAATCACATCCAAAATTATACAGTGAAAAAAAAAAAAATCAAATTGCCACTTACATACAATGGCAGTAACATTTTATTACAAGCAGTAACAACCATAGCTTAACTTATATATTGTTACCGACAACCACAGCACTACTTACATTGTTATTGAAAACCATAGCCCTTTATATATTGTTATTAACAAGTAATAACAATCATAGCTCCATTTATATATTGTTACTACTTGCCATTAACAATCATAACCTCATTTATATATTATTACTGACAAGTAGTAACAATCTCAGTTACATATTGTTACTACTAGTTAGTAATAATTATAGCTTCACTTATATGCTGTTACTACTTATAAGTAACAATTATTGGCTCTACTTATATATTGTTACTGACAAATAGTAACAACCATAGCCGCACTTAAATATTGTTATCAATTATAGCCCTACTTACATATTATTACTAATAAGCAATACCAACTATAACCCCACTTATATATTGATACTGAAAAGCAATAACAATTATAGCCCTACTTATATATTGGCTATAAAATAATAAATATGACAAATTCTACAAACATAACTAAGATGCATAGGCGTTGGTTCTTTAATCAGGTGAACCTAACTATAAACTTGAGAAAAATCATGTAATTATTCAACAGTTCATATATGTATGCGAAGAAAAAGCTTGAACTTTTGTTAAATTAATTTACAGTAGCTAGCAGGTAGCTCATATATTAATATGGCTCATCATACATCATATTTAGTTCTACGCAAAGATAGAGCACATATATGCACATAAGATTGCAAGAAGCAATATTTTCTAATAAATCAAGATTAATTGGTAGCCATGCATTTACAATTCATATAGCTACCAAAATCAATTCACATACAATAGTACTTGTGAGCTTTTCTGTTAGGTGAGGAGATGCTACCAGCAGCTAGCTAGCTAGAAAAACGGTCAAGAGTATGATTTTTTGTTTTATTATTTAACTCTACAGTAACTTGCCATATTCCAGAGCATGCCAATCGTCTAAAGTTTAATATCACAGATCTTCTAATCAAACTATATTTCTCTGCAAATGCGCATGATTTTCAAAAGCCCAGTGGTGGTCGCGGTGAACTCAAACCAGAGAGAACCACCAACCAAATTAGCAAATAAAAAAATTGATTAATCATACCCACCTATTAGACCCACCAATAAACAAATAAACCTATGTAACCAAACAAATAAACTACAGATCACCATTCTGTTGGCTCTATTTCTTAACAAATTGATTAATCAAATCCATAGATCTACAAATAAACAAATAAACCCATGTTTGTGGCTTCTAATCAAATCCCATTTTAGCATAGATCTGTTAAAGAAATCGAATCTCAATCTCACAAAAAATCCACAAATCAAGCTCTAATCCACAAATTAATATAATCGAGAAAGAAAAAAAAAAATTCAAGAGAGAAGTTGAGAGAAAGAGAGATTAGAGAGAAATCATAAAGAGAGGTCAGAGAGAGAAAGAGAGAATGGAGAAAGGGGAGATAAAGACCAACATCAAAGAGACAACAAAGAGGGAAAAAAATGAGGTGAAGGGCAAAATTGCTATTTTGAAAACTAATTAAACTAATAGGAAATAGAAGTTGGCTGGGTAGAATAAAAATAAGATCTAAAATACAACACTTAGACAGATTGGAAAGCCCAATAAAAAAGTGGACTTTAAAGGACATAAAAAGCTCAAAATGGAATTATTAGTAATTATCTCTATAAACAATGAGGGCAGTTTTACATTATAATGCAATTCCAATTAAAAGAATTAAAACACACACCCTATGTCAATCAAACAATTCAATAATCAAACATATAAACCATTAAGTCTATTTGATAATTGAACTTATTCACAAATTGTAATTGAAAATAAAATTATAAAACTGAAACTATCAAAATTCATGAAAAACATAAAATATGTTGAAATCAACAAACACTCAAAACAATAAAATCTAAATTAAATCTCATAATTCAAAATTGAAGCAAAAACGACAAATAATGCACAAACTAAACAACTTAAAAAAAGAAAGAAAAGCAACATATAGATCTAAGAAAGTCTCCAATTAAAATTTTAAAGCATGCAGAGCGCGCAGCATTGGAGATCTCAAGCTCACAAGCTCAAAATCGAAAATCGCCTTCAATAAATTCAACAATCCGAATCTACAAACAAATTCAAGACTGCAAGCTCGACGATCTCAAGCTTGCGATCACAAATTCCCAAATGCCCAGCTTCAGCTTCAATCGGATTTTCATAATGAAAATTTTGAAAAGGGCAAATGAGAACACGAAAACGAAATAAGATAACAAAAAAAAGTCAAATCAGAACAAAATGGGGAGCCCTAATATTAATTGGGAGTTGGTATTATTGGTAATAGTTTACTAATAATATTAGACAAAGACTTAAAGTTGAGTGGACAAAGAAAGACCAAGACATCAAAGACCCAAGACATCAAAGACCAAAGCTTGCTCCTTCTTTTCTTGCTAATAGTAATGGCCGCTATAGCGTCTTTAGTACTTTCGAGTGGCATCACATCGGCATTTTTGCAGGTTGTTCTTGACAGAATTGCAAATCTAGCTCTCAAAAAGATAGAGCTATTTCAGGGGGTGGATGAGAAGCTGAACAAGTTGGGAAGGACATTGCTGAAAATTCAAGCTCTTGTTGATGATGTTGAAAACAAACATTCTATTCCCGAGGCTTGCCGAATTTTGCTCGAAGATGTCAAAAATGTTATAAACGATGCGGATGATTTGCTGGACAAGATTGATTTCGAATTGGCACGGATGAATGCTGGGGGCGTGCTTACCATAAGTGGGAACCAGGTACGTGACCTCATCCCTTTTAATTCCAATATACCATCTGAGGTAGAGGAGAAGCAGAAACAACTGGATGAGTTACTAAGAGAACTGGAGGGTTACTTTATGACAGAAGTAATCAAGTTCAGACAACCTCATCAAACTTTGGGTAGTGCTCATAGTTGTTCATTAGTTGATGAGTTTTCTGTAATTGGAAGGGGTGGGGACAAGGCAAATATCATGGAGATGGTTTTTTCTGAGCAACAAGAGGGAGAGAATGTTTCTGTTATTGCCATAGTGGGTATGGGAGGGATAGGGAAAACAACATTGGCTCAACTTGTGTACAATGATCCAGTTATGGATGAAAAATTTGATTTGAAAATGTGGGTATCTGTTTCTTTAGACTATGATGTGCATTTGATTACAAGATGTATCATCGAGTCTGCTACAGAAAAGGTTTTCGAGTTGTTAAACCTTGATACGGTTCAGATCAAATTACAAAAGATTTTGAGGGGGAAGAAGTTTTTACTTGTACTAGATGACATGTGGAATGAGAATCTTAGGAATTGGGATGTCTTAAGATTGCCTTTCCGAGCTACAAAACAAGGGAGCAAGATTGTGATCACTACCCGAAGTGATATTGTTTCAACAATTGTTGCTACTAATCATGTCTATCATTTGCTTACTCTAAATGATTATGACTGTTGGGAAATTATAAAAAACAGAGCACTGCTAAGCAACAATCTTGATGGGCATATAAAGGTAGCAGAAAAGTGCAAAGGGCTTCCATTGGCGGCAAAAGCGATTGGAAGTGGCCTACATTTTAAATCAGTCGAGATAGAGTGGGATGCCCTGTTAAAATAAGAGCTTAGGGAATTGGGAGCACTTAAAAACCAAATCTATCCCTTACTTAAATTGAGCTATGATAATTTGCCTGCTTATTTGAAAAGATGTTTCACTTATTGTTCTATTTTCCCCCAAAATTACGAATTTGAAAGGGATGAATTGGTCCGATTATGAGCAGCAGAAGGGTCCATTGAAGCCCAAGGAACAAAAGAAATTGAAGAGATTGGAAAAGAGTATTTTGATGAACTGTGTTGTAGGTGTTTATTCCAAATTTCAAATGATGTTACTCATCAATGAAGATATAAAATGCATGAACTCACCCATGATTTGGCTAGATTAGTTTCAACCAACTTATGCTTTTGTGTGGAGAACAGTATGTCATGCTTCTTGCCATTATCTAGAAATGCTCGGCATTCATCTTTGCCTGAACAGAATATTCAAAAATCTGCATTGAAGTTGTTTTATGAGTATGAGAAGTTGAGGGCGTCTACGCTGCTTCCCAAATTTGCATCCAATCTTTATCAAGTCCCTCAGGAATTTTTTGAAAAGTTGCAATGCTTAAGGGTGTTGAATTTGAGTCGTAGTGCCATCATTGTTTTGTCTGAATCAATTGCAAAACTAATACACCTCCGTTACCTCAATCTTAGTAATACCCAAATCAGAAAACTGCCAGACTCTATAGCATATTTATATGGGTTGGAAACACTTAAGCTTAAGAATTGTTGTGAACTTCTCGAGTTGCCTGAGAACTTAAAGAACTTGACGAAGCTACGACATCTTGACTTTGATAGACATTGCCAAATCAGTTTCATGCCAAAGGAGTTTGGGAAACTAACAAGTCTCCAAACCACTCATGCATTTATAGTGGGAAGAGATGAAGGATGTCGAATTGAGGAACTTGAGAACCTGAGGTGCCTTCGTGGATCCATTTGTATTAAAAATCTTGAGAATGTGTCAGATTCCATTGAGGCTAAGACTGCTATGTTAGACAACAAGCAATACCTAGACAAGTTGGAGTTGCAATGGAATGAAATTAGAGCTTAAACGGTTCATGATCAAGAAATTCTTACAAGCCTTAAACCTCATCTTAAGTTGAGAGAGTTACGAGTATCAGGTTACTGCGGTCCGATATTTCCAAATTGGATAGCTGACTCATCATTTTGCAAGCTTGTGAGTATTGATTTAGAAAAGTGTGAATTTTGTACACTCCTTCCTTCACTTGGTCAACTTCCAGCTCTCAAATATCTTCTCATTCAAGAGATGCAATCTCTGGAAGTCATGGATCATTTGTTTTGTGGGTCAACAGGTGCTTTTCCATCCTTAGAGGTGCTAACATTACGTGACATGCCAGAGTTGCGAAGTTGGTCAGGAATAAATGAAAATGACATGCCTCGCCTTAAAGTGCTGAGCATTGATACTTGTCCAGCACTTGTCACCCTACCTTCAATCCATTACCTAATTTCGCTTGAAAATTTAGAAATCAGTCGTTGCCCTCAACTTCAATCATTTCCAGTGGAAGGACTAGCACTCTCACTCAAATCTTTGATCATTTTGGAGTGTGACATTTTAAAGGAGCGGTGCAAGGTGAGAGAAGGTGGGGATTGGGAAAAGATCAGGTTGATCCCCAACATAATGATTGATGATGAGGATATTCCAGTGGAAGACCGTGATATACAGGTCGTTTAGGCCCTAAAAAGGTACTTGACTTTGAATTGTTAACTGAAATAAATGGTTTTTGTTATTTATTATACCTTACTATTTATTTTGATAACCATTAGATGTTTGAATCGTTTCGAATTTAACTAATTTTCTTGAAAATGATTCCCAAAGAGGTTTCATTCAATTTGTCCAACATGTTTTTACACCAACAATCTCCATGACAGATAAAGAAATTGATTACATTTACATTCTTTTGTTTTTTGTGCGTTTGTGCAGGTAGATGAGATTCAAGGTGCTCCACAAAACATGTTTTACAGCAGGAATTTTTGACTGATCATATGTTGTTCTGTTTTTCCTTTATTTCTATTATCTTTCTTCATGGGATATTCACTCAACAAACCCTCGTTCTACGATAGAGATTGATTGAGAACATTCCAGCGCAAGGACACAACAAACAGGTACTTAACATGGTATTTTAATCTAAAATCATTGGTTTTTTTGGCAATAAAAATATCATTGGTTTTCTTATATGTATATTGTTTCTTTCTGACCAGTTTTTTGTATTGACAAAAGGTTAGCGATTTTTACTAGATCCTGAAGTTTTCTTCTCTCTCTAACACACACAAGCACGATTGGTTATGTTAATTACTTTACAGCATCTGCATGGTGGATAAAAATATTGATTATACCTTTGCATCCATATTTTGTGCAGGTAAATGAGATTCTGGGTGCTCCACACAGCATGTTTTGTCGCAGAAACTTCTTGTTGATTTTGTTATGTTTTCCTTGTGGGATCATTGAACCATTCCTGGTTCGAAACATCTTATTAAAACAATTTAAGATTTCCATGTTTTAATGTTCTGTCCTGGATTTTGTAATGTGTAACCTTTTATGGAAGTTGTTTGTAGTTTTTCCTGTTTTTAATGAAATTATGTTTCTCACAAAAAGAAAAATTATGTAAAGAGTTATTGTAATTTCATGTTTGACGTGTCTAGAAATTTAAGAGTTCTATGTATATATAATGAGTGTGCAGGTCGCTTCCGGTAAGACATTTGCAACACTACAAATATCGTCTCTGATCAATCCACATCTTATGCAGATACATTGGCTGTGCAAAATTTTCAAAAAATTTTATGATACCAATCAATTGGCACTCATTCGTTGCTTGGATTTAAAGCTTTAATGGCAATTCTATATCCTAAAATGATAAAACCTATTGAGAATGAAATAAAAACTGAAAAAGTTGATACAAGTTAGCTGCCTGTATTTGGAAAAATTATTGGGTATATGTATTCGATCTATCATCACATGGTTTGACCAATTCAATTTGTAAGTAAGGGTGTTGTTGGACCACATATTTATATTTGTAGGGTATAGTATTAATAACATCTACTCATATTATTATATATAGGTTAGTTATACCATATGGCAGTATATCGAATATATAGAATAATTTCTTGTCTCTTTTACTTTTCTCGGCTAGCAATGTATGTTTATATTCATAATGTGATTAATGATGGAAACATTATTACAAAAAACAATAACATTGATTTGTAGAGTAGTTTATATCAAACAGGTAAAGCTCTGTAACATTTCAATACATGAAAGTAATATATATATATATAGGAATTCTCTTGTAGGATGCCTCATTGGCACCAACTCCCAAAGTTTTTCAACAATCCAAAACGTCTATATTTTAGATTTTTATTCATAGATCACTCTTGAAAAAAATTAGCCAAATCGAAAATCATTTGCCTATCTAACTTTGATCAAAAAAATAAACGAACTAAAATTTTTGATAAAATCGTACATTTGTTTGATCAAAGTTAGACAGCTACATGATTTCCGATTTGGCTAAAATTTTGCAAGAATGATCTATGAATATATATCTAAAAAATAGACGGTTCGGATTGTTGAAAAACTATATGGTAGTGTGCACATGATATCCTACATTTAGTGTTAAATGTAGAATTCTACAATGGAGAATTCCTCTATATACATATATATATATATATATATATATATATATAAGAATTCTACAATGGAGAATTCCTCTATATACATACATATATATATATATATATATATATAACAACAGCTAAATGTTCTATTATTCTTGAATACATCCTTGAACCTGCATGTTGCTGATAGTAGTACATTCATGATGCGATTAATAATGGGAAACATTATTACAAAAAAATAGGAAACATTATTACAAATAACGATATCAGCATTGATTTCTATTGCGCAGTTTACATCAAACTGGTAAAAGCTCTATAACATTGCGATAAATGAAAATCACATTATATATGCAATTGGAAGTGAAGAAAGAAAATTCAGCTAATTATTCTATTATTCTTGAATCCCTGAACTGCAGGGGTGGTACAACATATGATGTTTATTTCTGTAAACTTCTTTTCCACCTAAATATAAGCTTCACCTAAAGTCTCACTTTATTCTCCTAACAATTGTGGAGTGAGACATTTTAATTTCCTCATGAATGTAACTGCACGGGGAACTGGGAATTCAAAGGGAAGAGAAAATAGGAACACCTGGCAAGGAGATTCCTGCGTCAACCACGAAAACATTGCCGGAGACATATTGAGAAGAGTCATGTATTAAATAACGAACCAGCGATGTCAAGGCTGGATTGGAAGTGCCAAATGTTCTTAACGGGACAAACTTTTCAACCACGGTGCGTAGCTAATCTTTTTGCATAAGTTTCTCTGTAATCTCAAACTGAAAAGTCCAGGTGATATTGCATTCACTCTGATTTTGTGTGCCCCCAACTCCACAGCCATAGCCTGTTAAACTTGACAAAAATCAGTATATATATATAGTTCCATTAACTCACTTGCTACCATGTATAGTAAATTAAGTACAGACCATAAGCATCCATAAATATTTAGAAAGTTCTTAGAATAAGTAATGCTAGTATATATTATGTTATAGGAATAACACTAAGTTGAACAAACTTCAAATATATTTGCTCTGTCTTTCTTGTACTTCTCATTCACTCTAGTTCTTTAAAAGTTAGTTTCAGGGGGTATTTATGCGGAACTACGTAGATTTATCCATAAGGCCTCCAATTCGCATGCTATCAAGGTAATGTATATTTCTTGGCTCTAATCTCATCTCACGGTATGCTAAAATTCAATATTCCACAGTAAGATTACATATTGAATAAAACTAGGTGTAAGATTAGAAACTAAATTTAGTCATTTCACTATTATCCACATTAGCAGCCATATTAAAGTTTATATTTATTTATTTTCTAATATTATTATTAGTTTATTTGTTCCCAAAATATTAGATATTTGATCAAATTTTTTATATTCCGTATTTGTAGGATCCAATTTAGAATTAATTGGTTTATCCTGATTGACTCTTCTAATGTTGCAAGATAAGCAAAGTATACAAAAAACAAAATTAATGATTAAGACCAAAAATTATCATGCAGAAAATAAGAGAAATAAATAAAGTAAAAAAACAATATAAGAAAATATCCAGTTAAAGTACCATAAGAATATACCTAAATAAAATTCCATTAATAAAAGACAAATAAAATTCCATTAATAAAAGACAAATAAAAATACCGAAACAACTTAGTATAGCCAACCAAAACAAATTAATATACCCACAAAAATTACCTAAAGAAATTAAGTACCTAAAATAGATTTTTCGCCTACAGAAAATACCTAAAGGAAGTGTAAATAGAAAATAGCTACACAAAAGATCTAACTTAATGAAAATACCTAAAGTAAAAAACGTATCTAAATTAAAGAAATATATAAAAAAGGCCCAAATTAATAAAAATACAAAGATGGAAAAAGAGAGAGATTATAGAGATGGTAAAAGAAATAAAGAAATGCATTTTTATTTTGAATTTTGAATGAGATCAATTATCTTCATAAATGAATTGCGCCTAAAATATGAATAATAGATTTGATCATCAAAAATGTATATTATAAGAAAAAAAAATGAAAAATACTATTGAAAAAATTAATGGAATTTTATCTTTAATTTTTAAGTTTTTAACAATCAATAATAAAAATGATAATAATAAGATAAACTAATTAATATATAATTTATTAGATTATTGAATGCTGACATGGGCTAGTCAAATGATTAAAGTTGAATCTTAAATATCAACCAGGTTTATATTAGAAAACTATCTTTCTCAAATATTACAATTTAATAAACCGTCTAATTTATCGTCTATCAATACCAGTGATCTCTCTTTTGGCCTCCAATCTGGTGTATCATGGAAGGACAAAACATATATAAATTGATTATCATCATGTTAGGGAGCTTGTAACCAATATATACTCGCGGTGTTGGTTAGCTTTAGTTGAGTGGTTGTTCTAGTTTACATAGATACACAACTTTTCAAGCTTTGTATGTTAATGACATTACTCTCTCTTTCATAAATGATAAACTTTTCTTTGTTTCTTTGAAAAAGATCTTACCTGTGCCAAGTTGTTTAGGCCAGTCTTTGAACTACTATATGCTGCAGCACCAAGCCAATTCCCACGTTGAAGACCACTGATAGAAGATATCATGATGACTGATCCACCCTGATCTACATCACACATGCGTTGACAAACATATTTTGACACCAACCACGAGCCTGTTAGGTTCGTCTTCAAAACTTGATTCCATTCCTCTTCCTCCAATTTTAATGAAGACCTCACATTACCTAAGGAAGATAGATACAAGTTAGTAAATCAAACTCATTTCTGTAAATTAAATTTAAACGTAGGGTTTTTCAATTTGAATCCCTGCAATGCATGAATTGCCAGAAGATTTCCTTGCCAAATAAAATTCTTATTAATGGTAGTCACCCTTTGATTAACCTCCTATATACAAATATATATATATACCAGATTTAATAATAAATTCCACATGAAAGTTAGGCCAAAGGTATCTAACTAGAAAATTGAAAGAAGAAGAAGAAGCTGAATTTGAAAATTTGTTCTGGATTTTTGTATTGATCCTAACTAGATGATTGGTTCTAGAATCTAGATGACCTTTTATCTTCCAATTTAAAATGTTTATGTTCTTATAGAGCC
>QANT01008646.1:0-31867 GCA_003254885.1 Purshia tridentata
TAATAAAGTCTAAAATCGACGATGATTTCTAAATTTCACGATTAATGGGTCGGACTAATCTCAACCCCAAACAAGGTGGCGTTTTCAACCCCAATTTCACAATTCCCGCCTTTTCCTTCGAACCCATCAATCCAACCTCCGGATTAGGTTTCTAAACGATGGGAATTGGCTAAAACATCACTAAATTATGCCAAATCCCCAATTTTCGAGCAACCACCCGAAGTGGCCAAGCCTCATCCACCAATTCCCAATTTCTTCCATTTTTCCTTAAAGCCCAAGGTTCTAAACCACAATTAATGTGCTCTAAGGTTGGGAATTAGTAAATCTACCTACAATTTCGCACCCCAAGCCACGAATTTCAAATTTTCAGATTTGGGGTTTAAATCCCAAGCTTTCCCATGTCAAATTCGATCCCCATTTAACAGCCCAAACTAAGGTAATTAAATGCTAGAAGAAGGAGGGAGGAAACCCACCTAAATGGGCAAGAGAAACGCCGGAAAACTGGCCGGAAAGCTGGAGTTTGCAACGGCTGGTGGCTTCTCTCCGTGCAGCGGCGCGCGCAGGCGTTGGGGGGTCGGCATCGTGGGTCGTGGCGGGTTGGCGACGGCGGAAGAAGGTTGGTCGGTGGCTGGGTGTTGGTCGGAGGCAGCTGGACGGGAGGGGAGGGGTGTCACGCGCAGGGAAGGGGAGAAATGTGTTCTGCGGGCTGGGAGGGGGAGAAAGGGAGAAAAAGGAGGGGGAGGGCTGTTCCAGAAAAATCTGGAATTTTTAAGCTAAGTCACTTTATTTACAATTTTGCCACTCCCTTTCCACGCACATAACTTACAAACCGTAACTCCGTTTGACGCATACTTCCTGTCTACGAACTAGTGGAGCCAAGCTCTACTTAACCATGTCAAAGTCCACTCCAAGGGCCCTATAATTCGAAAAGTCAACTTTTGGGTCCTTTGCCACGTGCAAAATTTTCAAACCGTCCCTCCAAACGGGACATGCCGCATGTCTATAAACTCGTAAGCCCGAGGCCTTCCTAATGAACCCAAGGTCAAACATCAAATCTCATTCAAATGCAAAGTCAACTTTTGGCCCCAAAACCATGTTATAATTAAATAAAAAATTTTACCTTACGGAGTACGGGTCGTTACATTTTATTTCAATCAAACTGATTTTTTTGGTAATATCCACATCAGCTGTTCAGTTAAAATACACATATAAATAACAATATAAACATGAGTAAACAAATGACATGTAAAAGAACATACACATCAATTATTCCAATATAAACAGATATGTAACAGCATACAATCATCAGTTACTAAACTAAAACTGACGTGAAACGTAATATAGAAATTAGTTTCAAAATTGATAACTATTGGGGGAATAATTATTACTGTGGGGCATATAAGTTTTTTGAGTATTTCATATCAGTTTAGGACCGATGGCTATCAACATTATTGTTGTAGTGCCCCAAATCCCCAATAAACCCTAAACCTATTTTTTTCTTTCCTTCCTTTTGCCACCATTCCTCACTGCCTCTTCTTTCTTTTCTTTTTTTCTTTTTCTTTTTCCCATCTTTTCTTCTTTCCTTCCTTTCTTTTTTCTTCCCACTTTCCCATGCATCCTTTGGGTTTTGACACCTTTTTTCAATTCCTCCCACAATTCCACTTTCCCATGCTTTTCTTCCCACTTTCCCATACTTCCCCCCTGCCCATGACTACTTGGCTACCTCTCTAGCTCTCTCTTTTTTTTCCTTCCCAAATTTTCTCACTTTTCGAGTTCCCCCTTCCCCTTCCCCCGTGGCTCTCTCTCTCTCACAGTCCCAATTCTCTTGTCTCTTCTCCCTCCTCCCTCCCCAATTAGTCACTTCTCTCTTCCTCCTCATCTCATCTCTCATCTCTCTGCTCATCTTCATCTCTCTCAATTTCCCAACCCTTGCCACTGAAACCCACCGGAAACCCAGCTCTGGCCAGCCTCATCTCTCCCAAAACCCAAACCCCAGTTCCTCTCTACCAAAATTTCGGTTTCTCTTGTGATTTCATTTCAGGTCCCTCAAAAAAAGATAATTTCACCAAAATTATCGAAATTTCACCAAAATTATCGAAATTTCACTCCTTGCATATAATTACTGTTAATCCTTAGTACTATATTATATGTTCATATAAGTTCTTACATTTAACTCATGGTTTTGAGCTCATGTTCCTAAAATGATAATTTTTTTTCACTAAAATATAGAACTCTATACCCTAAAATGTTGAACTCTATAAAAAATGACCTAAAAATGACAAAATATCACAAAAAGACTTATATTCATTCTTTAGTCCTATTAAGAGAATTTATGTTTATATATATATATATATCAATATAAAATACCACAAGAGTGCTTATATTTCCACCCTTTGTCCTATTTCTCCACCCACCTTATTTTTTACATCCACCATTAAATATGAAAGAAATATAAAACGTTATTCTCATCTCCCATTATTCCTATAATATTATTTGATATACTAACTCAAATACCCTCCCATCTTTTTCCAAATTGAAGAAAAAGAATCTTATACCCATCTATAATTCATTCCTAAATTCCAAATTAAATCCCTAAAATTAAATTAAATTTCTAAATTGTTGATTTTTTTCTTAGAGCAAAATTATTAAACATTTATTCCAACTCTTTTACTTGTAAGTGCACGAATCGCAGAGTAGCAAGGGGTGCAAAGTATGAGGTCGATCTCACAAGAAATGAGTCTAGTAACAATAAACCAACTTAACTTGACATATTAGAAACACAAACACACGCACACAGATAGGGGGTTTAGATTAGGTAGAGAAACACAAATACACACTCTAACTCATGCACACACCCATTCATGGCATTGTGAAGCATCAGAATCTACCATCTAGCAATAGAAGCAATGAGTATGATATTATGCAATTTCAAAAGACTACGAATATAAAGTTTGATTACCAAAAGCTTTGGCTATTTCCTTTTGGAGTTATACCTTCCTTATGCATATACTAAGAGCTTATCGGGCCTACCCTAGCAAGTTAACGTGCATGTTCCTAGATAAACTAGGGCAATCACCCATGCAAGAGTCATTAAGATCTGTGAAGATGTCAAACACATAGACCATCTTTCCAACCAAATGTACACGGCGCTACCTTGTGAATACTATTACCACAACCGTTGCTTAAGTGGCTGCTTGTTACTTCTAAAATTGTCATCCTTTCGAGCTTATTCAATTTTATAACAATCACTAGATGCTTCATCCCTAAGGTAGTTAGGCTTAAAAGAATCTACAACTAGTGCCATTCTAACAGATAATAGGATTTTATGCAAGTACCATCATCATATACTACAAGAACCATAAATAAACATTGAACACATGCTAGAGGCTTCATCATAAACTCAACAACGCATGAAAGTAATTAAGACGTGAACATGAAATTAAAAGGATTAAATAAATATATAAACTGCCAATCCATGTTCATAATCTCAATTAATAACTAAAAATAACCTGAAAGCATGAAAAAAGAAGAAGAAGATCACAAGAAGGTCACTCCAATGGCAAGACCGTGTGCTGCTAGGCTAGAGATGCCTCCTTGTTGTCAGCAAGGCTTAGGCAACAAGGTGGGTGTCACTCCTCCTTGTCTTTGGCACTCTAAGAAAAACAGCACTACCTCTTGGCTTGGCAACTTGCGGCACCACCCTCTCTTTCTCTCTCAAAGCTTACAAGCATATGAATTTCAACTAGGTATGAACAAGTGTTCAAGTGTGAAAAAGAAATAAACTAAATAAAACAAAAGAAGAAAAACAAGAAAAACCCAAGGAGGAGGCGGTGGCAGCTAGACTTAGGACAAGCCTAAGAACTAGTGACTAGGGCTAGGGCAACAAGCTAGGAAGCTTGCGCCCAAGCCCTAGCGCTTCAGCCTTGTGGCTCCCTCTCTCTCTCTTTCTCTCTCTTTTTCTAAAGATGTCTGATGTTTTTAGTTGATCTGATGTGTAGAATAATGAGGTAGAGAGGTCTAGATATAGTAAAAAGGAGGTACAGAATCCTTGATAGTGTAGAAAAGGGTTTACTTGCACTCTAAGAATGAGTCTTGGGCTATTTTGGGCGAGTAGCCTTTTTTTGGTCGCGGAACTGCTGTACTACCTTCACTAAAATTGCCATATCTTGAGCTAAGAGTATCGGAATTGAGTTTCATAAAATTTCCTGCAAAGCTAACATCCGTATCTTTCCAATGATATATGGCTTGATATCTGATTCAATCTAGAGAAATACAGGATTGCTGTCGAAATTGCTGCTTATATTTCCAGGGTTTTGACTCCTTGCAAGTTAAGGACTCCTTGAGATCTTTGACTGAGTCTTCTAAGATCCTCCTTCCATACTAGGATTCCAACATTGAGAAAGTCTTCTAATGCAAGGAATAGGCACATGGGCTCATGAATATGGACTTGGACTTGGCCCAATCTCTTCTTACTTGCTTGTCTTAAGGCCCAATCACTTGTAGAAGCTTCTAGAACCTTTGACTTTGACCACATATTTCCTGGTCCCATTAGGAAACCTTATCCAATTAGGATTTCACTTTTGCCATCAAGTCCAACTAGGATTTCCCTTTCTAGTCCAACTAGGGTTAGGTTTTCCTAGTCCAACTTGGATTTCTCATTTCTGGCCCTAGACATTGATTGTTTTCCTGGTCTGGCTAGGATTCTTTGTTTGAGTAGAATTTCAGCTTTCGTAGTTCCATCAGGATTTCTTCAGTTTTTTTAGTTTAATCAGGAATTGTCCAATTTTGGCTTTTTTGGCTTCTTTTTTCATCAATGTTTCATTTAACCTACAAAATACAAAAGTAATGCAAAAGACACAAAAATGTCGAGTTTTTGCACTCTAGGTTAAGGAGTTAGTATGTAAAAATAGTGTAAATTGAGCACTCAACACAAATCAAATGAAACATTAAAATATCTTGAATTCTTGATCTTACATTATAAATAAATAAACAAACAAAAAGGGTTTATGGTATAAAATAATCATACATTTTAATAGATGTATGAGCATCAACTAAATAGTATTATCGATTTTAAATTTTGGTGACAGATTAGAATTAAGGTTTTTGGAAGAAAAGAATTATGGAAAAAGATGGGTGGGTAGGAATAACCGTGGGATGATAGTTAAGGGAGGTGTTAAGAGTTGGTATATCAATGGGTTTTATAGAAATAATGAGAAGTACAAATAGTGTTTTTATATTTTTTTCAAATTTAATAGTGGGTGGGGAAATATAACTGAGGATAAGAATATAAGCATTCATAACACAATTGAGAAAAAGTAAGAGTGGCTTAGTGTTAAGCCCCAATTTTTATTGGGCTTTAGTTTTAAGCCATAGCCCATTTTAGATTTAGTTTCCAGCCACAGTAAACAAAGCCCAATAACCGGACAGAAGTATTGACTTGCATTTTTTGATTTACACTTTTGTATCTGATGAAAATTTAGATAAATAGCTACCTTTGTATAGCATAGGGTAGGAAAAAGAACATCTACTACTTGACCCCATATACTTTTGTACTTAAATGACACTTTAGATAATTGACTGATCAAATTGCTGAAATTTATCTTAGTTGAAGAACTTCTTATCAAATTACTTGGGCATGTTTTCAGTTTGAACTATTGAGAACAACTTGATGCTGAATACTTAATGATTGTGGATTGATTAATTTGGGATAATTGTACAATTTTCAATAGGCTGTTAGAATCCCTACATAATTAGGAAATTTGTCAGGAGAATACAGTTACAAGTTAATGTCATACTCAATATGTAAGTAGAACCCCTGTTTATGGTACCAGTAAACTGTAACTCTTATTAAAAACTGTAACTGTTATGCATTACACAGTTAAAACCCGTGAATGATAAATGTACGAGCAACATGTCCTAATAAAAATAGGCATCCGTGACCTCAAGAATGATCAAGTGCGGAGATCTTTAATTGCACAGTTTGCACAGCATGTTTAAATACAAAAATAACAGCAAACTGTAACTCTTATTGAATAAACTGTAGCTGTTGATGAATTACAAACTATAAAACCTGTGTGATATCAATGTACCAGCAATATGTCCTAATAAAAAAAAAATAGAATAAGAATAAGTAAATCGTGCAATTTTACTGCCACCCATTCTTCTGCTACAGAACAAAAGCATAAAAAGAGCACATAAGTAACCATTTAAACTGTAACTCTATAAAAACTGAAGCAAAACTGAAGCAAATAAACCCGAAAATCATGTATATTTCCTACACTTTCTCAGCAAGAAAACAACAAATAAAGAAATTAAGAAGAAAAGAGGTATGAGAGAAAACCAATGAGAAGATAAGAAGAAAAACTGACGCCAAAACAAGGAGGCACGAAGGCAAGAGCTGTGTTCACGCCAAATCAATGAGGGACCAACTGATCAAAGGTGAAGACAACAGCTGGGGGTCACACCAGATTGATCAGGGAAGTGCGAAGGCAGCAGCTGGGGGTCACGCCAAGTTGATCAGGGAAGTGCGAAGGCAGCAGAGTTGATCAAGGGAGTGCGAAGGCAGCAGCTCGGGTCACGCTGCTTACGCTGTTTTTCACGTTAAAAATACAGTATTAAAACTCAATAAATAATGGCTTTAAACTAATACAAATTAAGATAGTGGCTTAAGGCTAAAGAAGTAGTGTATTTGGGGCTTTGCACTAGTTTACACAAAAAGTAATGACACGATTTTTTTTTTTTTAAAACAATGATTATGTACAACTTTGTACTCATGACCAATCAAATTTGTCCATGATGAATAGAGAGTTGGGCTGGTGGACGTCATCATCCCAACTCTTTATTCTCTATAATCTCTAAGAGAATAGAGAGTTGAGATGTTCGTCTTTTTATTATATTAACATGGAAGAACTTTAATTTGATTTCTATTTTCTTAAATTTTTTTATTATATTTAAAGTCTTAAATATATTTTTTTTTGTAGAAATTCTTAAAATATTGTTAACCCAAAATCAATCTTTTTCATCACGAACAAAAACCTAAAGGAAAAAAAATTATTATATTATATCATCACCTTGACAAGTGGTGGAGAGATATATGTAAGCTCGCCTAGCATTTCAGTAAGGTATAGGGTCATTGACCAAAATAATACTTAAATACACATATCGCCTACCACTTCAATGTCGTGTAGGGCCTTTTAAACATTTAAATATATTTTTCTTTGGCCTTTGTCCTAGGTGTTAAAATTAAAAAGGGCTTCCTTTTCCTTTGTCTAAAAGAAATGTTTGCTTAGTCAAAGTGGCAAGGTACACGAATTCCTTAATTTGATACTTTTCTCCAGTCGTTCTTAGCATTAAAAAAATACAACAGGAAGCTTACATGCCCCTTGCCGGGCCTGCCCTGCCCCATGCATCATCACCCACTCCCTCCATTTTTTTTTTCTGTTTTTTTTATCCCCTCTAAGCTTGAATAGGTTCCCATTTTACCAGCTAGATATTTATGTGTTCCACTTTATCACCTAGGGCTATTGCCATAACACATTTTATCATTTTTGTACATTTCGTCATTCAAACCATCAAAAATGCTAATGTGGCAAGGGTATTTTTGTCCATTTGAAAAAAAAAAATCTTATATTTTATAAAATATTAAATTCAATTAAAATAATTTAAAAAATACAAATATGAGATTTTTTTTTGGGGTGGGAGTGCTCGGGTAGAGGAAGGGAGGGAGGAAGGAGATGAGTTTTTTTTTTAAGTTTTAGAATATTATTTTTATTAATTTTTTTACATGATAACATACATAAGCCCAAAAAGAGCTTGCAATAGCTATGTAAGTGTCACATCACCAATATTTAGGGTTAAGATAAGTTTTTATTTATTTTTTTGGCCAAGTGGACGAAATGATAAGAATGTCTCTGTCGCATTACCATTTTTAACTATTTAGATGATAGAATGGACGGAAAAAGGTTCAGTGGGACATGAGGAATAGTTCTAGATGGTAAAGTGGGAATTAACTCAAACTTTGGGTGGTAAAAACACATTAGGCCATCAAAAAAAGAGGTATCATCTCTTAAGCACTCTAATATTTTAACTTTGTTAACTTGTTAACTATAGAGTATCACGTGTCTTTTATAACATCCTATGATTCTGTCACGCCCCGACCCTCGGGCACGTGAACACCAACTGAACCTGAAAACTGAAATTAATTCCTGAATCTGTGGGCCCTTTTTCTGAAACTGTGAGCCATGAATATAAAATAATTTATTGAAAACAACTGTAAGTTACAAAAGCACACTTATAAAAACCACGCTGTAAACCTTTTACATAAAAGCAAGGTGTAAAATAACTTTCTGAAAACACTGCTGGTCTCACTGCCTCGTCTTCTCTCCACTGCCTCCTCAGCTTGCTCAACCTGCAAAACCAAACCCTGCACCCAACCACAGGTGCACCGAGTTTACACACAAACCCGGTAAGCTCACTAGAGCTCGTATGAGTGAAACTACTGTAAACCTCAAATTAATAATTCAATAAAATAATCAATTCACAATCCATCTTAATGCCTCAAGCACAGTCAAACCACAAATCACAAATCATAAACCTTAACCTGATCACCAAATCCTCTAAACCGATCAAATACACTGTCCCAATCTGTAATACCTCAAGTATCCTCAATTGATCCCCTAAATTGGAAATCACCTCGAATTACACCACAATGTCCTGACTTAGAATCTCACTAGATTCTCCAATAATCTTAGAATCCTCGATATCCATTCAGAACCAACTTAAACCTCAATTAATCCTTTAACCTGATCATGTATTTCTCAAGTTACACCTTAATCTCAAACTTAGAATCCAACTAACTTTCCCAATAACTTAGAATCAATCCTCATTTAAACCCTTGATCTCAAATAACCTCTATTACTCAAACCCCGGTAATCAATTCTCGCCTAAACCTTTAAATTCAACAGTTCCTCAACACCTCACTGTCACCCTTTGAGATTCCCCTAGCTTTAAAACATTTCATAAAAATTCACGAAAGAGAAAATAATTACCGATTTCAAATCCGCTTTAAAAACTCTTGGAAATCAATAAAACTGATCAAAGTCTCAAATTATAAAAGAAGAATTAAAGTTCCATAGTCAAAACAATCTGTAAACTCACAAGATATGAAAATCATCACCCAATCCACATCCAGCTAACCTGCCGTACATGCGCAGGGCTCACAACCTGCCGTACGCATGCAGGGCCAATAATCCTGCCGTACATGCGCAGGGCCTACGACCTGCCGTACGCATGCAGGGCCAATACCTGCCGTACATGTGCAGAGCCAAGGTCTGTCATACACGTGCAGGGCCAACAACTGCCGTACGTGCACGCAGGGCCACCCCCAAAGGGCAAGGCATCCCGACACACGGCCCAAAGCTTATGTGTGTGCCGTGATGGGTCCCAAAGACCTGTATAATCTGAGAAGCTGAACGAGTACCAAATGGGTGCTCCGAAAACCGTACCAATACGAAAAGAAATATTTTTAGTTCAAAACACCAAAATCCAGGTTCCAAAACCTTTTGATATCACGAGAAAGTTAACCAAAGCTCAAACTTAAAATTAAATCCTTTCTTAAAGAACCAAACGTTACCAAAAACTGATAAGTAAAATCAAATCTTTAATTTTATCCAAGAATAAACTGAATTCTCAAAATCAGTTTCCAAAACCAAAATCCACACTAAGTTACCTTAAAAAGCAATAATCTTAAAACCCCGGGAATCCCAATCCTAACCAAAAGTCTCCACCTGGACTCACCGGTCCTCAACAAACCACTAAATCCTTACTTAGTCCTTAATTAATCCTTTAAATCCTCGGAAATTCCATTCCAAATTCCGTACCCTTCTTAACTAGTAACCAGCAACCAAACAAACAAGCACTCAACACAGCCAAGTAACTAACTAAACTGAGAGTTAAAGGATCTTAGGTTCACTCACTGTGACCACGCGAAAAGACCGAACTGCCCTTCGTGTCCTTCGTGGCTCCTTTGCACGAATTCTAAAATCTGGCTGCATAACGGCATCGGGAATACAAATTCCCAAGCCGAGCGTACCTGTTAAGACCAGACAAACCAACAACCAAGGCAAAGTTCACAACCAAGCAACAAAACACAGCAATGGCGGGAACCACCACGCATTGTGGCTGCCCGACCCTCGGAAAGTACACGGAAGGTCCGAGAAACTCACCCAAACTCACCCACGGGTTCGGGTGGTTGGCCCGAGGCCAAAAACCAAAAAAACGGTCGTTGGAACCGTCACACGCAGCGAGTCCCACAACGGTCAACGGGCGGTCAACTGCCAAAAACGAAAGTCACGTTTAGTTTAAACGAACTACATAGAGACGTAGAGGGGATCGATTCTCGAACCTGGGTCGACGGCCAAAAGTGGCCGGAAAAGGAGGAAAACTGGCCAAAAAGCCGTCGGCCTCCCTAGCTCTGATCCGCCGCCCACGGCGGTCCAACGGGTCAATCGAACCCACCCACACGCTGGGCTCGACGAGAGGAAGAGATCTGGGCAGGTGGGAGGTCGCGTCATCGCCGAGATCGCCGCCATGGCGCTGACTGTGCACGCTCGAATTCTCTTTTTCCGGGCTGTTTCGGGAGGAGGCGCCACCACCGGAGGGAAGAGGGAGGAGAGGCGAGCACAGCGAGCCAAAAACCAGGCAGGCCCGCCGCCGGACGCGCCCCCACGCGCGGCTAGGAGATGCACTCGCGAGGAAGAGAGAGAACCTTCGGGAGAGAGGAGAGAGAAAATGCTGCCATTTTTCTGGGGTTCTGTGCCCTTTTTAAAAACCAACTTTTCAAAATTACCACTTGCCCCTCTCTTCACACGTCCGTAACTTTCCAATCGTAGCTCCGTTTGACGCGTGCTACGTGTCTACGAACTCGTGAGGACGAGACCTTTCCAATGAAGCCAAAGTCAACGTGAAAACCTTGCCCGAACTAAAAGTCAACTTTTTGCCCAACTTTAAAATTTGAAAAATGCTCAAACCGCTTTACTTTCCAAATAAAATCCCGAAAATCTTTAAAAAACTTTTCAAAACCACTTTGGAAAGTGCGGGGTGTTACAGATTCACACTTGTTTAACAATAAAACTATAAATACTAAATTAAACTAATTAAAAATAAAAAACATGTGTAATCCAACCACAAACATAAAAAACAAAAAAAAAAATTAGAAAACCATAAGCCCAGCCCAGCCCAGCCCAGCCCTTTCTCCCTCCCTCCATCACTCCCTCCCTCCCTCCCTCACTCCCTCTCTCTCTCTTTTTTTTAGATCGATAATTTCCAACCAATTAAATGAGACTTCTGTGAATTGTTTGTTGAAATTGAAATACCATAAGATTATGTATAGTGTAGAGTTTGATAGCCTACATATGTAATATTTTTTAGTGTAAATACAAGTCTATCTTTTGACAAAAGGAAAAGAAACTACTTGTTCCTGGAAATTTCAAGCAGAATAACTGTAAACATAAAAGGCCAAGCAATCATACGTTGGATTTCTGTCTCTAAGGGAGGATATATGATTATTTGTAAGTGGATTCCTACCAGTTTTCTAGTGTAAATACAAGTCTATCTTTTGACAAAAGGAAAAGAAACTACTTGCTCCTGGAAATTTCAAGTAGAATAATTGTAAACATAAAAGGCCAAGCAATCATACGTTGGATTTCTCTGTCTCTGAGGGAGGATATATGGTTATTTGTAAGTGGACTCCCACCTGCAGATCGGAGTCCATAAAATAATTAATGGGAGATTAGAGAGAACCCACAACTCCATGTCCTTTAAAAAGTTATGAGAGAGGAAGTGAACTTTTAATCTCAATTATGTTTAACCAGGGGAGGCTAATGTCCTCTGCAATTGAAATAGAGCAATACTTGGAACCCGCCCAAGGATGCACCTGCGCATCCACCTACCCCTTACTTGGCTCGTTCAACAGTGCAGGCTTAGGATCAAAACCATTTTAGATCACACATTAAATATCATTTATGCAAAAAAAATCAACTCAGTTGTAAATCGTTTGATTATATAATTGTTACCGAATAAATATAGATCACATACTAAATATCATTTCTGCAAAAAAAATCAACTTAGTTGGAAATTGTTTGGTTATATAATTCTCACCGAATAAATAGATGGTTTAGTCAATAAATAATTTTAAAAGAAGTAAAAAAAACCCTCCCCAAATCATGCTTACATTTTTCATCTTTAAATACAGATTGTCTATTTATTCCATAATAGTTAAATAACCAAATAATCTTCGACTGAGTTAATTTTTACAGAAATAGTCTTTAATATATGATCTAAAAATGAACATTTATGATCCTAAACCTTCACTGCCGCATGATGAATTTTAAGGGTGACAGGACCCTCCCCGAATTCCACCCTGGAACTCAGAGTGATCCTGCGAGAATCTAATATTAAGGAAAATCCTATCGAAAATTTGGCAGAACCTCCCCTGAAATTGGACTAACCATTTCTCCACGAAGACCTGCAAAAGCACTTCTAAGCACCACAGCTCCTCTACCACAATCAAAGGGTCTTCGACCCAAATTTCAAAGCCAATTAATTAAGTATTCAAAGGGTTATCAGGGCTGGCTACAAAATTTACTAAGAAAAATAAGGTTTACAAGGATAACTAAACACCTATAACTACACCAGCTAACTACATTGCCTCGACGTCCTTGGTTCGACCGCTCGATCGCTACAACCTGGGGGAAGATTTGAAACAACACACAAGGATAAAACTAGTGAGGTAAACTCAGTGAGTGGACGTAAACCAAAATACGCATTAATAAACCTTTACTTTCAAGTTTCCTTAAAATTTCACAAACCTTCTTTGAAATCCCCCAGTTTTAAAATCACTTTCATAAAATTCACTGAAAACTCCATGTAAAAGCTCGTATTTGAAATTCATTTTAAAAACTCTGATAAATTGATAAAACTGGTCAAGCTCCCAAAATATTAAATAAGAACTGAAATTTGTATCAACCAAGAATTATTTTGTAAACTGTTTTGACAAAGAAGCCTCTCACCCAACAGTTACCCATTGAACCTGACGTACATGCGCAGGGCCCACGACCTGCTGTACGCATGCAGGGCCAATAGCCTACCGTACATGCGCAGGGTTCACAACCTGCCATACGCATGCAGGGCCAATAATCCTGCCGTACATATGCAGAGCCAGAGTCTGTCATACACATGCAGGGCCAATATACCTGCCATACGTGCACGCCCCAAAGGGCAAAGCATCCCGACACACAGCCCAAAGCCTATGTGTGTGCCGTGATGGGTCCCAAAGATCTATATAATCTGATAATCTGAAGGGTACTGAATGAGGTGGTTTGAAATCATAAATTTCTGAAACTCCTTTCCCAAGATATAAAATACTTAACGTTTCATAAAAACCACGACTAGTAAATCCTTGGCACAAAACCCATTGAAATCTAGTATTTTCTCAAACTCAAACATGAAAAACATTTTGAATTCCTTTTTGTCTCGCCAAAGCATGAAATCCAGTATAGCAAATTTCAACCCAACGTCTAAGTCAAACTTCTATAAGAAATCTGTAAACTAAACTTGCGAACCAAATAATACTTCTAATTTAAATAAATCAGAGCTCAAATAAACTCAACTAAAAATATGAATTAAATCATAAAATCCATAAACAATTCATAACAAACTTTAGGAAACGAAGTCCACTCACAGAGATAGCCTAGCTTTGGTCTCCAGCTGGATCGTCTCTAGGCATTGAGAATGTCGCCTAACACTAGAACGACAATACGTTAGAATACTAATCAATTTACGATCGTAAAAACACATGCACATTTTAGGCCTTACGCTCCAAAATTCTAAATTTAAATCCCAAACTCACTTATTTTCCTTCTTGACGCAACCCCAACGCTACTAACTCATTTTTATCCTGTTAAACTCCTCCCAATAACCTTCATTACTACTCAACTCGACCGAGGGTCGTTCGGGAGTCATTTCGACAATCAAAAAGTGTCCAATTTAACCCCAAACTCACCATTTCTCCGATTTTCTTCAAGTTGACTATTCTAAACCTCAATAAATCGTTCCTAAAGGTGAAAATCACGCCCAATTTCAATTAAATCACCATAAACACCTTAGATTTCTAGAAATCCTGAAATGGGCATAAGCACCAACAATCAAACTTCCAATTTCCTTAATAATTTCCTAAATTTCTCGTTCCAAACTTCGATTAGAGATTCCTAATAACGAAAATTACCCAAAATGTCCCATAATTTGATTCAATTTCAAAGACCAATGATAAACCCGAAAATACCTTCAAACCCCCAAATTCAATCTTCCATAATTTCTCAAAATTCAACCACCAAATTAGAGGGGAAGGAAAGCCCATGAAAGGAGGGAGAAAACTCACCAAAAACCTGGGCCAATCATGGCCGGAAACAGCCGGAAACGGTGGAGGAAGCTCGCGGCGCAGCTGGCTTCCCGAGCTCCTTGCTGCGCGTGGGAGTGACGGCTGGCGAGGAGGAAGGCTGGAATGTAACGATCGGCGCCTGACGAAGCTTTCACGAGGTTTCTCGCCACCTGGGGTCGCCGGGAGTGACCGGAGCTGGAAGCTCCAGTCGCGCGCACAGGGAGAGTAGGAGAGAGAGGCGTACGGGTGAGGTAGCTGGCTAGGCGGTGCGGGAAGAGGCTGGGTGGGGGTCGCTAGTGGCTGGGCAGGTCGGAGGTTGGCCGGAAATGGGTTGGCGTCACGCAGGGGAGAGAGGAAGAGGGAGGTGTCGGGCTAAGGGGCTGTTCTTGCGTGGGAAGAAGAGAGGAGAGAGAAATAAAGGGGGGAAAAAGAGGATTCCAGAATTTTCTAGAATTTAGACCCACTTCTTCATAGTTACAAGTTTGCCCCTCACTTTGAACCTCCGTATTTCTCAAACCGTACCTCCAAATGACGCATGCTACGTGTCTACGGACTCGTGAAGTTGAGCTCTACATAACATTTCAAAGTCAACTCTGAAATTTGGGTAATTTAAAAAGTCAACTTTGGATCTCTTCTCACGTTCCTAACTTTCTAACCGGGGCTCTAAATAACCCATACCGCATGTCAATGAACTCGTGAGCTCAAGACCTTTCTAACGGACCCAAAGTCAAAGCTAAAATCTTTCTAGAACCAAAAGTTAACGTTGGGCCCTATTAACATTCACTTAGGAATGTACGGGTCATTACAAGGGGAGGGTGGATGCATAGGTGCATCCTTGGGGGGATCCACATATTTCCCATTGAAAATTTCAAAATTTCAAAATATAACCAATTGGTTTTAAAATCTCAGTTAGATCAATCTTATTAAAATGATATAACTCCTGTTGACATCCAAATGCAAATCTATATTGATCAGGTTTTTTGAAATTGACAATCAAAGTATTTGGGGTCTCTGATCCCATGTATAACTCCATGTCCAATATGCAAAGAAGAGAGGGTGAGTAGAGAAAGAATGACAGGGGTTAGAGGTTGGAGAAGAAAGGTAAGTTGGGCTTATGATTTTCTTGTTTTCTTATTTTTTTCAAGTTTTTTATGTTTATGTGATTGGATTACACATGTTTTTTATTTTTAATTATTTTGACTGGGTGATTATAGCTTTAGATAAGTTTCAACCATATGATGTTTATAAAAGACATGTGGCACTCTATAGTTAAAAGGTTAACAATGTTAGGATATTAGAGTGCCTAGGGGAGGATCCAAATCCATAATTCAGTTACTAAAATATAATTTTTTTCTTATTTTTAATAAGGGGTATTTTAAAGAAAGGTTAGGATCCTTTGACAAAAACTTTCACAAATATTTTTACAATAGTTTTGAGCCTTCAATTATACTAATATTTAAGGGCCTGAAATATAAGTGATATGAAAATTCTATTGTCATTAAATTACATGGAAGCTAACGTGGTATTATGATTAATAAAAAAAGAGTTAAAGAATTGGAAAGGTAAGAAAATGAAAACAAAAACGTGACTAGGGATGTGATTTGGATTGGAAAATTAGAATATGGTCGATTCTAATCAGAAAATTTTCAATTTTGAAATGCTTAAATCAAATTTGAAATTCAAAAATTTCAATAAGAAAAAAAAAAGGATTGGAATGTTTCTGTAAATTCTAATCCGAAAAATTGTAAAATTTTCCTAAAGGCATTCTAATATGATATTTCTACTGAAAGTGTGCCAATTGATTCCATTTTATATTAATATTATATATTTCAATTATTCTTTAGTAAGGACGTTCACATGTTTCAAAATGTGCAAACACTAAATGCGAACACCGACACAGTGCGTAGGTGACAGGACCCTCCCCGAATTCCACCCTGGAACTCGGAGTGATCCTGCGGGCATCCAATATCAAGGAAAATCCTACCGAAATTTCGGCAGAACCTCCCCTGAAATTGGACGAACCCTGTCTCCGAAGACATGCAAGGAAAACACTTCTAAGTATCCCAACTCCTCTACCACAATCCAAAGGGTGTCTGACCCAAATTTCAAAGCCAATTAATTAAGTTTTTCACTAAGTTACAGAGTGGTGCTACAAACTTTACTATAGAAATAAAATACAAAGAGAATGATTTCCTACTGCTTCACAACTTTATAATAGTGCCTCGACGTCTTTGGCTCGACCGTTCCACCGCTACAATCTGGGGGAAAAATTTAAAACGACAAAAAGAGATAAACTAATGAGACGACTCAGTGAGTGGACGGAGATAAAAGTGTTTAAACTTAAGTTATAACACAATTCATTTATTATAATAAAAATACCCAAAAAAGTTAATATCAAAACCTCACATCTCGCTTTGGAAATCCCCAAATTTTAAAACTCTTTTTCTTTCTAAAACTATTTCATACAGATTTCGAATCAATGTAATAATAGAAAAGAACTTTCTGAAATTCATTTGCTGGAAAGTAACTCATAAAACCACCATCTAAGTACCCTAGAAAACTGGGCATACACTCATACGGAATGCTGCATCGTACGAGCAGGGCGAATCTAACCGGCCATACACCTGCATGGAATTCTGCATCGTACAGGCAGGGCAAAGCTAACTGGCTATACACCTGTACGGAATTCTGCATCGTACAGGCAGGGCAAATAACTGGTCGTACGCGCACGCAGAGCTACCCCCAAAGGGCGAGGCATCGTAACACACGGCCCAAAGCCTATGTGTGTGTCACGATGGGTCCCAAAGACCTTACTGAACTTATCTGTAGCTGGGTACTCATACGGCAATTTAAATCCACTTTTAAGTTCCTCAAACCACAACTAATAAAATCCTCGGCACAATAACCCTTTGAAATCCGATGTATAACAATCTCCAAACCCACAGTTTTAAACAAACTTATTTAAGAAATCCAGAGATTAAACTTACGAACCAACAATATTGCGAAATAATTTGCTCAAAGCCCAAATAAAACTCATACTATAAATATAACTATAATATAAATATCAATTAACTCAAGAAGTTTATAAACAAGTCCACTCACAGAGATAGCCTAGCTTTGGTCTCCGACTAGATCGTCTCGAGTCTCGGGAGTATCGCCTAAAATAAGAATAGCTTTCATTAGGATAAACTTCCAAATAATAATTGAAAAACTAGAGTGTATGAGTTCTAGTCCTTCCGCTTCATAATTCTAAATTCAACCCATAACCCAACTAAATTTCCTTCTCGACTCAAAATCCCACGCCACTAGTTCATTTTTTTAATCCGGTAATTTCCCCAATTATTCTCCTTCTTGACTCAACCCCAACACTACTAACTCATTTTTATCCCGTTAAATTTCTCCCAATAACCATCATTACTACAAAACTCGACCGAGGGTTATTCGGAGGTCGTTTCGACCACCCAAAAAGTGTCTAACTTCACCTCAAAATCACCATTTCTCCGCTTTCCTTCAACCTAACCATTCTAAATCACCATTGATCGTTCCTAAGTTTGGAATTTAATTAAAACCACCTCAAATTACCACCCAAAATCAACGATTCCAATAGACTTAACATGGTTTCCAAATCCCTAATTCCCAAGTTTCTAACTTCTCACAATAATTCCTTAATTTAAATTCCAAATCACTCCAATTCCATACCATAACCACCAATTTCACCATAGAACTTTTAATTACCCTCAATTAAACAAGAATCCGAATTGGCATAATCCCCCAAATCCAAGTTCCCAAAATCCTCAAAATCAAACAATTAAACAAGTCCTAAATTACCCCAAATCAATACTTAGTCTCACAATTTCACAAAACAACCACCCATTCCACTCAAACAAGGCCCAATCCGAAATGGCATAACCCCACTTTTCCCAATTTTTCCAATCTCTCAAAATTCCTTTAAATTTCTTAATCTAACCTTCAATTCATAGTTACTAGGAGTGATTATTGCCCAAAAATACATAAAACACATTCCAATTTCCAAAATCTCAAGGGAATCCGAATTCGGGTTCTAACTTCCTACATTCTAACTTCTCAAACATTCAAAATTAAACCACCAATTTAGAGGGGAAATAAAGCCTAGAATGAGGGGAAGAAAACCCACCCAAAATAGAGAGAAGGGGTGCCAGAAAACCGGCCGGAAATGGAGGAAGGGACCGGCGACATTGGCAGCTTCCCAAGCTGATCTCGTCGCGCACAAAGGTTTGGTTGGCTGGAGGAGCGGCTGGGGAGGCTCGTCGGCAGCTGGAGTGTCGCCGGAGGGGGGAGTTGGGTCGGCCGGAATGGCTGGGCGGTGCGCACTACATGGGAGAGGAAAAGGGAAGTCACGGGCTGGGGGGTCTGTGTGTGTGCGTGGGGAAGGGAAGAGGAGAGAGAAATAAATAAAGAGAGAGAGATTCCAGAAATTTCTGGAATTTTAAATACCATTTCATCATAATTACAAGTTTGCCCCTCACTTTAAACCTCCGTATTTTTCAAACCGTAGCTCCAAATGACGCATGCTACGTGTCTACGAATTCGTGAAGTCGAGCTCTACGCGACTATGTCAAAGTCAACTCTAAACTCCAAATAATTTAAAAAGTCAACCTTGAGCTCTTTTATCACGTTCATAAATTTTTAATCGTAACTCCAAATCACCCATGCCGCGTGTCAATGATCTCGTGAGCTCAAGACCTTCCTAACAGACCTAAGGTCAAAGCTAAAATCTTACCAGAACCAAAAGTCAACGTTGAGCCCTACTAACATTCACTTAGGAAGGTACGGGTCGTTACAAAGTGGTTTTATTTGCCTAGTGTAGCTGTTCAGATACTAGTTAGAGTAAAAACTACTTGAAACTGATTATCAATGCTTAGACTTGTTGATGACATGATCAAGCTTATTTTTGGTTTCTGGTTGTTGTACTCTTGCCATCTTTTTGCAGGTGTTGGCAGGTGTAATTGTTTAGCAAGTGAAACTATTTGTTTAGTGGTCTTCTTTTTTTGTAAAAATTCTTGAGCACATTAAAGTTGTTTTGTATATGCAATGATGTTTATTGTACATAAATAGTTTTTTATATCATGCACATCAAAATACGAAAATTTGTTGTATTCCTTTTTAAGTTTTGGACTGATTTCTTTGTTTTTTTGGTTCAGTAACAGCTTGTGAAAAATAAATTTCTGGATTTTTGTAAGTTTAAAATAACAAATATAGTACTTTTAAAAATATATTCAGTTAGTCCTAGTTTAAATGATACAAATTTTAATAGTAGTTTTTAGTTTATAGTTACACTAAAAGCATTATTTCCTTGAAGTTGTTTGTCCAGTGTAAATGATTTCAAGTGAAGTTGTTTTCCCCTTCAGTTACTAGCGAAATATATATAACAATTGTACTATTACAATTAACAGTTACACTATAATTCAAGCCGTTAGTGAAATTGTTTACTAAAATTACTGAAATAAAATAAATAGAAAGCTGTTCAGATACTAGTTAGAGTAAAAACTACTTGAAACTGATTATCAATGCTTGAACTTTGCGATGACATGATTAAACTTATTTTTCGTTTCTAGTCGTTGTACTCCTGCCATATTTTTTGCTCAGCCAGCTACTTGGATGATATGTGAACTTTTTAAGGACATGTAGTTTGAAGTTTTGTACATTTGTCTTGGTGAAAGGGTTCTCTATTGGAAGTCCCTTTTTAATTTTGTGTGTGTAATAAATGACATAAAACCCACAATATTTTTTGCAATTGACAAGTATAATGAACAATTACAGATACATTTATAAGTATAAGCACATGTAGAATACAGTTACAGTTACAATCAGCCAAGCCCAATATCATTTCTTAAATGTATATTTGCACTTATTAAAATATTAAAGATACTTACGTTCTAAATTGTTGCTGTGAACAGTTCTTGCCTTCTTCAATTAGCATTTCAGTGTCATGTCCCAATAGCCAAGACAAACTTGCTTTTTCATTCTCATTCAGTTCCACTCGATTTTGGTCATTCAGCATGTTCTGATGGGCTTGATTTAGGGACATTGCACCTATTTCTCTAGGTAAAAGATTCATCCTCCTTGTGCCTTTAAGTAAATCTTGTGCAGCATTCTTTTTCATTTCCTTGAAGAATTGCTCCACAAAATTTTTCTACATATTTGAGACAGAATATGTTAGTGTAACTAAAATAATTATATGTTAGTGTAATTTAATGTTAGTATTTTAATTTTTCTTATCAAAAACTTAGCATTTTCAAAGTATTGATTACTTCCTGATTTTAGGGAATTGTAGTGAGTCCACTTTCTAGTCTTCAAATCAAGCAAAAGAAGAGTGAAATGGCTTTGTGGTGTGACTGATAGGATTGGAAACAGCATCTTGTCATACTTTGCCAAGTTTTGTAACAGTCCTTTAAGAAGGAATCCAATGATGCCGTTGCAGTTTTTCTGTTGCAAAACATTATGAAATTCTCAAGCAAAATATATTTGAATTAGTTAAATACATATACACATTTAGAATTAATAGTAGAATAAAATAACACATTTACAGTTCTTACCCGAGCATAAGTACTGAAAATGAATACACTTTTTTGAGTCAGTTCTTCTTCCAATATATCGTTATATGAATCAATTACCTATTAAGTTTAGAAATTAGTATTTAAGGTATATTAAGTATGTGAAGTAATGAAATTGAGCATTTGTTACTTTCATGCTTTTGACTTACATTATTTGCCACATCTGTGCGTGAGACTAACCATCCAGATTTCCCTAACCAATAGAAATCCCTGTTTGAAAAAGAAAAACAGTTGCAGTTATAATTAAATTTTAGTTACAGTATAATTTCAGTCACTTTAGTGTAGCAATTCTATTGAAGTTCAGTTTCAGTGTAGCAAATCTGTTCAAAGTGACAGGACCCTCCCCGAATTCCACCCTGGAACCCGAAGTGATCCTGCGAGCATCCAATATCAAGGAAAATTCTACCGAAAATTCGGCAGAACCTCCCCTGAAATTGAACTAACCCTTTTCTCCACGAGACCTGCAAATACACTTCTAAGCATTCACAGCTCCTCTACCACAATCAAAAGGGTCTCTGACCCAAATTCCAAAACCAATCAATTAAGTATTCGCTAAAATAACATAGCGATGCTACAAAATTTACTATAGAAAATAAAGTACAACGAAAACGAATTCCTACGGCTTCACAATTCTATAATAGTGCCTCGATGTCTTTGGCTCGACCGTTCCACCGGTACCACTTGGGGGAAAATTTAAAACAATAAAATAGATAAAACTAATGAGTTAACTCAGTGAATGGACATAAAAATAACAAATGTTTAAACGTAACTTATAATTAAATTCATTTATTATGGCAACTACAAAAATTTTTTTTTGGGCACGAAGACCTCACGTTTTTTTTTTCTTTAAAATTCTCCAGTTTAAATACATTTCATAAAATCCACCGAAAACTCTGTTTTTAAAAGTCCGCATCTGAAATCCGTTTTTGAAAACTCTGATAAATTGGTAAAGCTGATCAAGCTCCCAAATATTAAATAAGAACCGAAATTCTGTATCAACTAAAAATTATTTTGTAAACTGCCTTGATAAAGAAATCTCTCACCCAACAGTTACCCACCGAACCTGCCGTACATACGCAGGGCCCACAACCTGCCGTACGCATGCAGGGCTAATAACCTGCCGTACATGCGCAGGACCTACGACCTGCCGTACGCATGCAGGGCCAATATCCTGCCGTACATGTGCAGAGCCAGGCTCTGTCATACACATGCAGGGCCAATATCCTGCCGTACGTGCATGCAGGGCCGCCCCCAAAGGGCAAAGCATCCCGACACACGGCCCAAAGCCTATGTGTGTGCCGTGATGGGTCCCAAAGACCTATATAACCTGATAACCTGAAGGGTACTGCGAAGAGTGGTTTGAAAATCCTTTTTCTCATAAATCTCTTTTCGCCATAAAACACATAACCTTTCCAAATCTGGGAAATCATTAAACCAACTATAAAATCCTTTTTGGTAACCAAACCCTTGGTATAAAACCCATTGAATCCAGTATTTTCTCAAACTCAAACATGAAAACATTTTAAATTCCTTTTTGTCTCGCCAAAGCAAGAAATCCAAAGTAACTAACTCAATATTCAGAATTCAATCAACATTTATTTAACAATCCGGAAGCCAAATTCACGAACCCAATACATTTCTAAATTAAATAAATCACGGCTCAAATAACTCAAAATAAAACTACGAATTAAATCATAAAATTCATAAAGACTCATAAACAAGTTTAGGAAACATAGTCCACTCACAGAGATAGCCTAGCCTTGGTCTCCGAATGGATCGTCCTTGGACTCGGGAACGTCACCTAACACGAGAACGACAATACGTTAGAATACTATCTCAAATAATAACNATATTCAATTTAATAACTACAAACTAGAATTTTAGGCTTTTCGCTCCATAATCCTAATTTCAAGCTATATTGACCGAGGATCGTCCGGGTGTCGTTTCGACAACCCCAAAAACGTCTAACTTCACCTCAAAATCACCGTTTCTCCGATTTTCTTCAACTAACCATTCTAAATCACAATTGATGATTTCTAAGTTTGGAAATTACTTAAGACCACCTCAAATTATCNTAAAATCACCTCAAATTATCACTCAAAATCAAGGACTCCAAGAGATTTAACATGGTTTCCAAATCTCTAATTCCCAAGTTTCTAACTTCTCCCAAAAATTCCTTAATTCAAGTTCCAATTAACTCTAAATCCATACCATAACCACCAATTGCACCATAGGACTTTTAATTATCCTCAATTAACAAGAATCCGAATTGGCATAATCTCCAAGAAATTCTAAGCTCCAAAATCCTCAAAATCAAACAATCAATAAGTCCCAAATCATCCCACTTTCCCCAATTTTCCAATCTCTCAAAATTCCGTTAAATTCCTTAATCTCACCTTCAATTCATAGTTGCTAGAAATGATTATTGCCCAAAATTACATACAACACATTCCAATTTCCGAAAGCTCAAGGGAATCCGAATTTTGGGTTCTAATTTCCTAAATTCTAACTTCTCAAACATTCAAAATTAAACCACCAATTTAGAGGGAAATAAAGCCTAGAATGGGGGGAAGAAAACCCACCTAAAATAGAGAGAAGGGGTGCCGAAAAACTGGCCGGAAATTGGAGGAAGAGATCGGCGACCATGGCAGCCCAAGCTGGTCTCAGTCGCGCGCAGGGGCTGGGCTGGCTATAGGAGCGGCTGGGGAGGCTCGGGGTGGCTGGCCCGGCGGCTGGGGAGTGCTTCTCGGCCGTCCCATCGTCTGTCTTCGCCGGAGATGGCTGGAGCTGGAAGCTCCAGTCGCGCACGCAGGGGAGAGAGATCGGGAGAGAGAGAGGAAGGGGGCTGGGGGTGTCAGGAGGAGGCTGGGTGGGGGGTCGTTGGTGGCTGGGCAGGCCGGAGGTTGGCAGGAAGTGGCTGGCGTCGCGCAGGGAAGAGAGAGAGAGTGGGGGAAACTCACGGGCTGGCAAGGCTTGCTGCTTTCGCCTGTGCGTGGAGAGGGGAGAGAAATAGGGAGTGATGGAATATTCCAGAATTTTCTGGAATATTTAATACCATTTCTCTAAAATTACAAGTTTGCCCCTCACTTTGAACCTCCATATTTCTCAAACCGTAACTCCAAATGACGCATGCTACGTGTTTACGAACTCGTCGAGTCAAGCTCTACACAACCATGTCAAAGTCAACTCTAAACTCCAAGTAATTTAAAAAGTCAACCTTGAGCTCTTTTATCACATTCATAACTTTCAAACCGGGGCTCTAAATAACCCATGCCACGTGTCAATGAACTCGTGAGCTCAAGACCTTCCTAACGGACCCAAAGTCAAAGCTAAAATCTTACTAGAACCAAAAGTCAACATTGGGCCCTATTAACATTCACTTAGGAAGGTACGGGTCGTTACATTAGTAGTAATTGTTCATAAGGTGGGAGACAGCTAGTTGAGTAGGAAGGACCAGTACGTTGATTTGGCTGCTATTGTAGTAATCATTTATAACATAATTTATATGAATTGCATGGGTGTAGACACCCAGGTCAAAGTTGGATAGAATGGAAATGTTCAAGATGGTATACAGACGAGAAACTCCTAAGGGCCGTGTTGCAATGAATGACGATGTGTCTCAGAAAATTGTAAGTTTAGGTTTGAAAGCGTTCTATATGTGCATGTTTTTAATTTAACAAAAGATAAGGTCATGGTAATTTTGGGGGGAATAAGTTGGAAAGTATGTGTATGTGTATATGCATGTTTTTTATTTGAATAAGCTGGAACGTATGTAATATATTTTTTCCACCTTGATTTAGCTTGAACTTGGAAAGCATGGGTTCATCTATATAAATATTTATATGGAATGTTTTCTCTCATATATACTTCATGTACGTGTATAAATTTTAACACGATCATTAGGTTAAATGCAATTGTGAATGATCTGTCCTTGAAATCTAACCCACTTTCACCTCACTATAGTGAATTAGGTCGAGGCAAATTTTGAGGTATATAAATATAGCTTGCATTCTTTATCCCTAAATGGCTAAGGGAAGGGTCAACTATATTGTTCATGGTTGGTGTAGCAATATTAATTGGTAAATTAGTGGAGGTGACTTTAATTGTAGCAATGGTCAAAATGCCATCAAAATGATTCATGAATCTTGTTGATTTTAATATTTGATTTTCACCTACGAATTATTATATATGCTTCCAATGTACCAATTTTGTGAATATAATTTGTTTAATTCATCATGTGCGAGATTGGGTTTTTCATTTCCAGATATTTTGTAACTAGTTCTCAATATGCATGCTACTTTTAACAAACTTTAGAAATTGGTCGGAGATGAAGGCGAGGAAATGAACACCCAAGTGCGTAATAAATTGTATGCTAAAGTACTCACTACAAGAAAAAAGGGCTTGGGCGACGAGCAAAATTTCGTCGCCCCATATAATTTGGGCGACCATTTTGGGTGGCGAATATTTTAGTCGCTCAAATGGGCATTGGGCGACGGAAAATAAAATCGCCACCCTATGTGGTTTTGGGCGACGAATAAGTGTCGTCGCCCCAATCTAAACGGTCAACTAAATTTTGGGTGATGCAAACAAAATTATTTTGTCGCCCCAAACCATTAGGGTGACAAAAAATTTCGGCGACAAGGACCTCTTCGTCACTCTAGACACTTTAGGGAGACAACAGACCTTTATTCGTCACCCAAAATTTGCGACTAATGGGTGATGGTCTTTAAACCTTGGGCGATGAAATGTGTTCGTCGCCCAAAGTTTAACAATTAAAACCCACAGCCCTTCTTCTTTCTTCTTCCTCGCGAATCTCTCCTCTCCTTCCTGCAGCGCCGCCGCTCGTTTGCAAATCTTGCTCTCTCTCTTGCCACCACCCCTCTCTCTCTCCACCGTACCGGTCTCCCTCTCTCTCCACGGCACCTCTCTCACTCTCTCAATCGCGCCTCTCTTCCTCTCTCCACCGAACCCACTCCTTCTCCCTCCCACATCGAAAACCCAGCCCCACTAGGTCCCCACCTCCGAAACCAAGCCCCACCCCAGCCCCACCGCAGCCCACCCTGCCTCCCTAGCCCGTGAATCACCTCCCCCCTACCGGATCTCCCGATCTCTCTCTTCGTGGGGGTTTTTTTTTGCGATTTTCAGTTTTTTTTTTTTGGTTTCTTTTCTGATTTTTTTATTTTTTTTGTTTATTTTGGAATTTTCTATTGTTATTTGGGTTTATTTTGGAATTTTCTATTGTTGTTTGGGTTTATTTTGAAATTTTCTATTGTTATTTTGATTTTATTTTATGTTTTTGTTTCAATTGAGTTTTATTGTTAAATTTTGTGTATTTGATTAATTTATCTTATTTTGGTAATTTACGTTTTCAGAAACTTGGAACTGTGAAAGGCTGATTTAAAGGATTCTATAATTTTAAGGTAAATTTTTTCATTTGAAAATATTATTGTGAATTTATTAGTTAGTTTGTATATATGTATGTTTAAAATAATTAGTTAAGTTGTATATTGCTAAGTCTAATATCTATTAGTTAGTTAATTTGTACGCCTTAAAACTTAATTATGAAAATGTTAAAATTAGGTAAATTTCACATAGGTAGCCAGCCAGCTAATTTATTTGTATAATTTTAGTTGTAAAATTTATTATTTAAATGTTATGTTGATATATTATAATAAATTGTGGAATTTAAGTTACTTAAGAAATGCATATTAATTAGGATACGTTGTTCAATTAGTTAGTTATTAATTTGTATGTTTTTAGTTATAAACTTTATTATTTAGTTTGTATGTTAGTATATTAGAAATAATTGTGAGATGTAGGTTAATTATTAAATACATATTAGTTAAGATACATTGTTAAATTTAAATTTTATTTTATTTGTTGTCTTTTATATTTATATTGAAGTGCTTGTGCGAAGTTATCAATGGATAACTTTGTACCTTGTTCTATCATTAATTTATAAACCTTAGTTTCCGTTTGAGAGTTTATTGGTAGCGTTTGTGAGCAATGGTGCTTAGCGTGCCAATAGACTCTTGAATTGTCCCATTTTTGGACAGTTTGGGAGTGCATATTGTGGGTGGTGTGGTTTGCGGCTCGAGCGACGTGTTTCAATCTTGGGATATTTTTAGTAGCGTCTTCTAATGTTCTTCGAGTGCATACTAGATATGAGTTCTCAATATCTACGTCATGCACTTGGAGAGCTGTAAGGAGATGCTGCCTAAATTATCTCAATCGGAACACGTCGTAAAAGCTGCAAACCATCCATACACATTATGCACTCTCGAATGGGATAGGACCCTTACCAGAGGCATAAGGAGATCGACGATCGTTTATTCATGTTGCTCTGAAACAGTCATTATGGATCGGGAGTGGATACAGTAACCCGAATCGTATCAGTGCACAATATTTTGCTGGGATCGACTTGTTTATCGAAGCTGCAACGAGGTGTGTGAATGTAAATAATCAGATAAAGTGTCCATGTCGAAATTGCAACAACTATTTCTGGAAGACCCTAGAGGAAGTTAGATATCACTTAGTTACACATGGGATGGCATACAGTTATACGACATGGGTTCATTACGGTGAATCGATGGTGGGTGCTTCTACTTTCTCAAATGACGGGATAGTTACAGCGTCTGTTGCCCACGATGATGACCAAGTTATAGGTATAATAGACGATGCTTATCCCCATGCATCGATTGCACACGACCAATCAAATGTTCATGAGGGTGGCGATGAAAATTAGAATGAAGATGACGATACTCCCAATGAAGATTTTGAGAATTACGAGAGATTGTTGAATGAAGCCAAGCGAGAACTCTACCCTATCTGCGATCATTCTAACCGGGGGCCACCTATGTCGGTGTTGAATGCTGTCGTAGAGTTAATGCATTGGAAAGTGACGTTTGGTTATTCGAATCGGAGCTATAATTATTTGATGGGAATTCTGAAATGAATGCTTCCACACGACAATCTCTTACCTGAAACTCACTATCAGTCGAAGAAAGTGTTGAAAGGGCTTAGGTTGCGATATAAAAAGATCCATGCTTGCAAGCATGACTATGTTCTATTTTACAAAGAACACGAGGGAAAGGATAAATGCCCGGTGTGCAATGAGCCGAGATATCAGAGCAGTTATGAGAATAAGAAAAAGAAGATTCTGCAGAAGGTGTTGAGTTATTTTCCACTAAAGCCAAGACTGCAACGGTTGTACATGTCGTTGCACACGGCCAGTGACATGAGATGGCACAAAGATAAGCGGGAGAATGATGATGTTATGAGACATCCCGCAGACGGAAGTGCATGGAAGGAGTTTGACAACATGTATCCTGAGTTTGCAGCAAAACCACGAAATGTGAGACTGGGACTTGTCACCGATGGATTTAATCCATATGAGAACATGAGCACATCCCATAGCACTTGGCCGGTGGTTGTGGTTCCTTACAATTTGCCTCCTTCACGGTGCATGAAAAAGGAATTCACAATGATGACTCTATTAATTCCTGGGTCGCAATCGCCCGGAAAGGAGATAGATGTTTATCTGCGGCCGTTAGTTGACGAATTAAAAGACTTGTGGCAAAACAGTGTGCGCGCATTTGATAAGTCGACCGGTCGAATGTTCACAATGCGTGCAGCAATTATGTGGACAATTAATGACTTTCCAGCTTATGGGAATCTTTCAAGCTGGAGCACTAAAGGTTACATGGCATGTCTAGTTTGTATGCAGGACATCTGTTCAGCTTGGTATGGTGGGAAGGTTTGCTATATGGGCCATCAACGTTGGTTGCGTTGGGATCATCCCTAGCGCAATGTCTAGGAGGCTTTTGATGGAAAAAAAGTTAAGGGTGCGACCTCGCGAATTATCTGGCGAGGACATTTTGAGGCACTTAAACATCCTACAGTTTGGTCAAATTGGCAAACACCCTGATAACAGAGAGCGGAATCTGCCAAGGTCACCTCCACATTTGAATTGGACGAACAAGTCGATATTCTTTGAGTTGGAGTACCAGTCCAAGTTAAAAATCAGGCACAATCTTGATGTCCTGCACATTGAGAAGAACGTGTGTGAAAGTTTGATAGGGACCATCTTGGGCATCGATGGAAAAACGAAGTATACGGTTAAGGCGAGAATGGGCTTGCAAGAAATGGGCATTAGAAAACACATATAGTTATAGAAACAGGGTGACATGTATGTGAAGAAGCATCCATTTTTCACAATGAAGACCAAGTCAAAGAAAGAATTCTTAAAATTTCTTTCATCTATCAAATTTCCCGATGGCTACGCGACCAACATCTCACGGAGCGTGAAAATCGACCAAGGCAAAATTTCGGGATTGAAAAGTCATAATTGCCATGTGGTATTACAGCGGCTTCTTCCCGTCGGAATTCACAAATTCTTGCCAAAAGATGTGGTGGATCCACTCACGGAGCGTGAAAATCGACCAAGGCAAAATTTCAGGATTGAAAAGTCATAATTGCCATGTGTTATTACAGCGGCTTCTTCCCGTCGGAATTCGCAAATTCTTGCCAAAAGATGTGGTGGATCCGATTATAATGTTGTCAAGATTCTTTCGGCAAATTTGTGCCAAAAGGGTACGTGTGTCGGATGTGGATGTATTGAAAGATGAGGTTGTGCACATCTTACGCATGCTCAAACAAATTTTTCCCCTCGCATTCTTTGACGTAATGATCCACTTGCTGATACATTTACCGGCAGAGCCAGCTCTAGCTGGGCTAGTCAGCTATCGGTGGATGTACCCGATTGAAAGGTAACAGTTCATAAACCTTTTTCTTAAGTTTCTTCAATTTTTTTTCTCACCATGTACTTCAAATTTGCAGATTGTTGGGCACGTACAAAAGGTACGTGCAAAACAGGGCACGCCCTGAGGGCTCCATAGCGGAGGCTTACATTGCAAACAAGTCTCTGACTTATTGTGCAATATATCTCTGTCATGTTGAGACCGCATTCAATCGTCTCCCATGCAATGATGACGATGGTGAACGAGACTTGTCAGTTTCTGTTTTTTCTCAAAATACGCGACCTTTTGGCAAAGCCCTTGCATGTGAATTCTCAGAAGTCGGCATGCACTAGTTCATACTGAACAACTACGAAGAAGTTGTGCCGTTTCTCGAAAAGCGTGGGGATGAAATGAAACGCCTCTATTCCTCAGAATACGAGAAAAAACATAAAGAATTGTTTCCAGCATGGTTCAAGGAACATGTAAGTAATTGTCATTAAAATATTATTTTGAGTGAATAATTGTTTGTGATGGTTTTCATAATAAGAACAATTACATTGTCCTTTAACAGATGCGACAATTGGGAGAGGATAACTCGCCCTTGTACAGCAGCCATTTAATGAAGTTGGCTTTGGGCGTCGTCCGTGTTGAAACCTACTCCGGATGTATTGTGAATGGAGTTAGTTATTGGCCGAGAGTCAAGATAATAAGTTAACAACCCAAAATAGTGGGGTTTGTGTGCTGGGAAATTTGGGTGGCACTGAATCGGACTTTTACGGCAGACTCACAAGTGTTCATCAAGTGTTGTACAGAGATCGCTTGGAAGTGATGTTGTTCAAGTGGTATTGGTTTGATACCGACCCATCTAAAAATGGTAGTATTAAACGAGATTACGACTTATTATCTGTGAACAGTAGCACTCGGTGGTTTGAGGATGATCCTTATATTCTCGCCATTATGGTGAAACCAATTTTTTATATGATGATTCGAAAACAGGTGGCGATTGGAAAGTAGCTCAAATGATTAAACCTTGAAATATATGGGATGTTTCAGAGAAGGAAGATGAGGATGACGGGGCGTATCAAGAAGATTCATCTTCGAATTTATCCAATCAATTAACCATTTCCCAGAATCCGGACATTGTGATACAGCAAGTCGAGATAGCACATGTGCCTGCAATTGAGATTGATGCTATATCAATTGATCTAACACATCTTCCTCAAATCAACCCTGCTAACTTCATCACTGACGGTGATGATGATCTCGAGGATGATACTGATGATGATGACGATGACAATGATGACAGAGATCATATCGATGATAGTGATGATGATTACGTAGCTTAGTGATTATGATTACATAGCTTAATGAGTCATTACTTTGCATTTGATGGTTTGTAAAATTGTATCTTTTGTTAATGGTAAGATATGTATGCATAGTATGGTTAACTAATATTCTAATTTTTTTATTTACCGATGTCTCCGTTCACAAGATTTAGGCGAGGTAGGGGGAGTGGCACCAGAACTCCTTCCTCATCGGAGCCCTCATCATCGCGCCCTGATGTCCGAGCGTCATCCTCTCCCATACTGCCTATCGTTGATTTAGGCATGGATGAGGGTGGTGCCACTCCAGCCCCCACCCCCTAGCTCGACCTGACCAGCTTGACCCCTACCCCACTCAATGTGCGCGTGCGCCACCAGACGAGGGGGCTCCCTTCTTCCGCTCTAGTCTCCTCCAGTTCATCCAGCTCTTCAGCCACCCGGGGCCCAAGCCGAGCACTTAAGCAAGCTAGGATCACCCGGGATGGCGGTAGGATGCCTATTGTATGGGATCCCCTTTTAATGCGACTGGCTGATGCCTCGATCAACAGCCTCTTCGCTTCCAAGGTCGGGGTGATCATACGAACAAACTGCCCCATGCTCGCCCCCAGCTGGAAGAAGCTTGATCAGCAGATCAAGCAGAACGTGTATAGGTTATTATCAGTGAGTATAGTGTTTAATAAGTCGATAATTGATTATTTTGATCATTCCTAATATTTTCATGTTTATTTTTCACAGGTTAACTACAATATCAGTTGGGAGGATCCCGACACAGCGTCTTGT
>QANT01008647.1:0-18348 GCA_003254885.1 Purshia tridentata
AATATTAAAAAACTATTTTTTGATACCCAAAATAATAAGTCTAAGTGATTTAGGTATTAAGGTCTTCCATTGTAGAAGGCCTATAGGCATATAGCCATTAAACAGACAAGCTGTCAAACACCAACAATTTGTACTTTGGTTTGTTTGGTCCCACAGACCCACTCTCCCTTTTCTTTGCGCGTGCGCAGCCCAGCCCACCTTTTTTTTTTCTTTCTCTTTCTTCCCCCTCTTTTCTTTTCTCTGAAACTTTTTCTTCTCACAGACCTCTCATTTCTTTCTCCACTGTGCGCGCCTACCTACCCAGCCAAGAGTCATTGCCGGCCACCTTCCTGCAATCTAAGGTCACCGGTCAACTGCCCAAGTCAGCGCCAACATAACCCACCCATCACCCAGCCCAGCCGACCTCCCCACTGGAGAGATTGCCGCCTCACCCCGCTGGCTTGTTTGGCTAATTCCGGCCACCTCCAAGTTCCGATCACCTATTTTTTTTGTGGGTTTTCTTTCTCTTACTGTGGGCTTCCATTTCCCTAAGGTTTGAGGTGCTAATTTTGTATGATTTTGATTTTAATTTTGAGGGTTTAAGCGAAATTTTCGAAATTTCAGAATTTCGCCGAAATTTTCCGAAATTTCGTCGAAATCGTCGAAATTTTGATGAAAATAGCACGGGAGTGACATTTCGTTTCGGACTCCCTAAAAAACGATAATTTCGGCGAAATTATCGATATTTAACTCAGTGCTGAGACGTACACTTTTTTACTTTATTCTTAGGAAGTTAAATCTTTTTATTTTGCCTTCTAAATTTTACAAATAACTCATAATAATTAAATTCTGTCAAATTTTGCCAAATTTTGTTAAGTTAATCTATTTATTCAGTTTTTATATTAATTTTAGCTCGACTTTTAACTCATCAAATTTTTACCAAAATCAATAATTTTATACTCATTTTGAAGTTTTGTATCTCTTCTTTATAATCATATAAAGATAACTCAAAACAGAGTTCTAAAACTCTAGATAATATTTAGAGTTAAAGAGAATGTATCTGAGAATGTAAAGTTCAAAGGACAAAGTGGGAGGATTAACTTTGGGGGACAAAGTAAAAAAAAAAATGTTTGAGAGAGTAAAAACACAAATAAGCCTTTCTCAAATTTGATACATGAACTTTGGGTTGTGTTCCAAAATTCCAATTTAGTAAGCCTTGTTTGAAATGAGGACGAGATCATATTAAGTAATTAAAAATCTAAAATGGACAGTTATTTCATGTTTGGTAAACTTATGCATTCCACAATAGAGCTTGAAAGTGATACCCAATACCCAAAATAGAGATTGGATATGGGTATATTTCCTTCTAAAGCCTTCTACAATGGTATTCCCATATACCTAAATCCTATATATCTATTTTGGGTATTAAAAGTAATTTTTTGAAATTATAGGGATCAATTTCACAATAGTGATGGGGGCCAAAATATGAATCAATATATGAAGACCAACTTACTCAATTTTAAAATTGTTAATTACCTGTTAATTTAAAGTTTACAATCTTTAATGATCCTAAATATTATATATGGTTAATAGTTTTTATTTTTCTCTTTAAAATGATACCAATTTTAATATATTAATATTAAAATGTTAAACGTTAAACATATTAAATTCGGGCAAAAAATTAAGACACACTTTAAAAATGCATAAAAATAATTAACACAAACACAGCTCTTTTTATTTCATAACCCGAGCAACGACAAACAAGATAGATTTATCACACCAGCCTCAACCAAACCCTGAACTAAGACATAAAATATAGTCAATACCCTCTATGGTATCCTTTTTTTTTATTTGGCCAGTGTGGTTGGGTTTTGGATTGAATTTAAGTCAATACCCTTTATGGTATCCTTTTTGGAGTTGACTCTTGTCATTGTCATTGTTCTTGGAGCGTTTGTTTGATTATGGAAAATTTCTTTCCCACATATGGTGCCAACTGTTGAACCCATTTTTTCTCGAAAAGAAAATTAGTCAACAATGATTAATTTTGAAGCTTGAACGATGACGTGAAGCATCTTGACCGGATGAACTCTTTTCTTTGATTTCCTCGGCAAGTAAATGGGGGGTTACTTGCAAAAGCTTATCTGATGCCAAAGTCAGTACCAAAAATTCCCAATTCTCTTTTAGAATTAATTGCACGTATCTTTCCAAATGAACTCCATGAGGTTTATAACGGTTTCTATAACTGATCACATGAATTTTTCCTTGTTATTTGTCCTCCTTGATTGCTAGATTGGTTGAAGAAAATCATGAGATTTTCCTTGAATTTTGCAGCCTTGGTTGACTGATGATAACGTGGAATTAATTCCTCACATTGTCTTCCTTGTTTTTCTCCTAATTTTCTTTTAATTTTCCTTTTTATTCTTTGTGATAATGCTCTTTAATGGAGATAATATTGATTGGCATTTAAGATTAATTAGGATTCCTTCTTATTTTCCTTATTAATGTTCATATTAATTAAATTTCTCATAAATGTAAATGACACATCACCTTTGACTAGGTCTTTGAATTTCCTAGAGCAAATAAGAGATTGCCACATGTAGCTTGCTATTTTTTGCTCCAACAATATGTGCTCCTGTTTTAAAGCAATCCATTTAATGAGTTTCAGTACTTCTTCTCTAATTGGTTGGTAAAAATTGAACACACTTTGGGTTTAAAAACTCCGTAATGCAATTTTTTTTGTAGTTTTGTTGAAGAAAAATTTATTAATTATTATTTAATAATTATATTTGTTTTCACTCTACTCATTTAGGAACTAGATTTTTATTATTTAGGGTACGAACCATTCAAGATGGAGTGCATCTCTTACACAATTCATTGTTACAAGGGAAGACTCTTTGATTCCAATTATGACGTAACTGAAATCATTTGATGAAATGTGTGTGTGTTTGGATTTATGATTCTCAGTAAGTGAATGACTCATTGGAAAATTAGTATTTAGTTGAAGAGTTGGTGAATTTGGTTTGAGAGATCCAAGAGTTAAAGGATTTTAGAAGAATTGTCATCTACCTAGAAATGGCAAGTTTGGGCTGTGAAATTAGCACGTTCTTCCTTCTTCTAGGAACCCTCTTCTCTGCAGCCTTTCACTGTTGATTTTTTGAAACTTCCCTAAATCTAAACTTTCCTTCAGCCTTTCGGTCCCTTCTTCTATTTTTTTTTTTCTGAATCTCTCATGCTATTATAGAGACCACGAGGCCTAAATGATGAGATTAGATAGAGATAAGATAACTCTCTCCATTTAAATTCAAATTTATAGGATAAGAGATAGCCATACAAGCTTTCACATTATCTCATTTTTCACATGATGGGGATCCTATCTCAATCTCATCATTCTTCTTTTTGAATTTTTTTTACGGTTCAACAAATGCCCCCTCAAGCATAGTGCATGGAACAGCTTTCGGTGTGGGAGGCTTGAAATTTCTTCTTTAAAAATCTATCTATGTTGTGGAAGCCGCATTTGAGAAACTCATCGCTAACATGAATGAAAGAATTTGTGTTTATCCATTCATAGTTTATACTCGTGTGGACCAGGGGTTCTTCTTTTGTAGTACACAACAGTTTAGTCATGTGAAAAAACTATTGGTGGAGAAAAAAAGAATTTTTGAGATTTTACGACTGCATCTAGCTTTTGAGGCTAAATTGCCTACGTACTCCATGAAGGGATCAAGCCATACGTAGTTCACCCCATTGATTTAGGGAAGAAATGAAATTTTGTTTTTGGGTGCCTACATCTAATTTTTTAGACTAGACTGCCTACGTACCCCTTTTGAGGGATCAAGTCGGCCGTAGTTCAGAAATGAATTTTTTTTTTTGTGTGCCTTGACCTGTGCTTGAGCTACCCTTTTGGGTTTCAGCACAACAGGCTCTCTCTTTTTTTTTCCTCACACTAACTTTTTGCCTAGACCGCCCTTTCGAATTTTTAGCCTAGCGAGCTCTTTTTTTTTATTTTTTATTTTTTTTATCTATGCTCTAACTTTTGCCTAGATCACTCTTTTGAGTTTTCAATCTAGCGAGCTTCTTTTTCTTTCTTTTTTTTTTCCTTTTTTTTTGTTATTATTTTTTAAGACATGTGGCTTTTAAGTTAAANAGATCACCCTTTTGAGTTTTCAATCTAGCGAGCTTCTTTTTCTTTCTTTCTTTTTTTTTTCCTTTTTTTTTGTTATTATTTTTTAAGACATGTGGCTTTTAAGTTAAATCAACCACTATCTCATTGTTGTCGATCATCTCTTGGATTATGTCCTTGAGAACGTAGCAATCCCTTGTTAGATGACTAGTAATTTGATGGAACTGACAATACTCAGAGTTACTTGCCTTGTTGGCTTCATTTGGTCTTTTCAGCTTGAGAAGCTTGATGGCTTTGAGAAGCTTAATGAATATTTCCTCGGACATTGTCCTCGCCAAAAGTGAATTCAGCTTCTTTTCTTTCTTTGAGTGTTAGCTCCCTTGGTTTCTCTTTTCCTTTACCCTTATCAAACTTTTTGTCAATTTCAGCAAAGGTAATCATTGACTTGGTTTCATCATCACTGTCGATTGTCTCATGACTTGAATATGCTCTTGCGTTATGATTTTCTGGAGTGCAATTTGTCTTTCAATGTTGCAGGCCTTTGAGACTAGTGCATCAAATGTTTGAGGTTCATGAGCGCAGACAAATGACGCTCTTAGGTAAGAGATTATTTGAACATATTTGTATTGCAAATTTCTCACTTAATTTCTCTATGTATTAAACATTGAGGCTTCTCCATCTGGCAATGAACTCATTGATGTTCTCATAAGGACCTTGCCTAGCTTTTGTCAAGTCAAGAAGTGTGACTTTTTTCTTAGAGTTGACAAATTGAGCGAGAAATGCTTTTTGCATGTCGTCCCATGTGTGAATGGCACATGATAGTAGATGGGTATACCAAATGAAAGCTAATCCTTTGAGCAACTGAACAAATTGCCTTATGAGCAAAGCATCTGACTATGAAGTCTGCCCACAAGCTCAATAGAAATTAGCTAGATGTTCATGGGGAGATCCGCTTATCCCATAAAACTTATCAAATATTGGCTTATGATAGTTTTTGGGAAATGGGCATGCATCGTAGTGGTTCGGGTAAGTTTCAAGTACCCAAGAATTGGTGAATTTTGGGACATCAAAGCTTTTCGGATCCCTTCAGCTCCCAAATTGACTTTACATCTTTTTGAGTGAGCGGACTTGTGGAACCCTGTGCCTTTTCTATTTTTCCACTACTTTCAACACTAGCCTTGGCAAACTTAGCTTTTAAACTTGCTATTTTTGCATCATGTTTAGCTTTCAATTTTGCTATTTCTACTTATTTTTTAGCAACCTTTCTTTGCAGCTCTTGATTTTGTTTCTCAATACTTGTTGCGTTAATAACCATAACTAACATGTACTCGAATTCTACATCCTTATTTGTCTTGAACCCCTAAGATTGAATTGTTGACTTTTTTGGAGTTTTCTCTTCTTGACAGAGAGACTTGGTATCTCCATACAGAGGATTAAAAGACTCCATCGAGTCTTCATCTTCAGAAATGTAATTTAGAATTGACATATCCGCAGGGTACCCATATGACATTGCCCAAACCCACGCAGGAATGATGGGTGCTAGGTGGGGTCTTGGCTAGACTTGAGACTCAAGGAATGCCTCATGCATTGGGCCGACAAACTCGTCCATTGTTGACTTTCCCCATGGGTATGGTCTTTGAACAACTTTACTCTGCCCCTTGGGTAGGTTGGTAGATTGTAAACCAAAATCTTGTGTTTGGGATCGAGCACTTGTGTCAATGATGTCTTTTTTGGTGGGTGGTACAAGTGTTTGTATAACTCTCATTGATGTTTGTTTGAGGATCTGAGCTTTAGTTGGGGCTTGTTGGAACCTCCTCTTCTTCCTTATTAGAAGTTTTCATTGTTGACTCTATAATGGTCAAGTTGACAAGTATTAACTCAATCAAAATTTGGGTAGTCTTGGTGACCTTAGATTTGACTTTATAATTTTGCTTTGGAACTTTGCTTGAGATTGGTGTTTGACCAATGATAAATGAAGTACAGTAACAGTCTATTTTGTGCATCTGTTCCTTACTTGGGAATAATTTGAGAGGTCATGGAAGTAGATTGTCACTTATGGTGCCATTTGATCTCTCTTTTTCTCTATTGAATTTCTTGAGAGAAAAACACCACATAACGGATTAGTTTCATCATATTAGAGAAGAAAAGGAGAATAGATCCCACTGGGCGTGCCAAAAATTATGTTGAAGAAAATTTTGTTAATTATTATTTGATAATTATATTTATTACCCAATATAATTTCACTCTACTCATTTAGGGAATAGAGTTTTATTATTTAGGATATGACTCATTCAAGATGGAATGCATCTCTTAATTATAAACCCTTGGTACAAGGGAAAACCTTTGATTCCAATTATAACGGAACTAAAATCATTTGATAAGATGTGTGAATGTTTAGATTTATGATTCTCAATAAGTGAATAACTCATTGGAAAAGTGGTATTTGGATGAAGAGTTTGGTGAATTTGGTTAGGTTGAGCTAGGAATTCGATTTGGGATGCGATTGTATCTAGATTGCCTATGTACCCATTGTGGGATCAAACCACATGTAGTTCCAAGCTTTCAGAAATTAAATGGGTAAGTGACCTATTTAAATGATTTGAGTCATTTGGGTAGGGTTTAGAGCCTTTGGATTTGATTTGAGAAATTAATTCAGAACTTTGTGTATGGAATTAATTTCTGAGAAATTTGGAAGGATTTGATTTGATTTCGATTGCACCTAAATTTAAATATAGGTTGCCAACATAACATTGACAAGATCAAACCGAATGTAGTTCATTAATGAATTTGAGTGGTTGGCTTTGTGCCATTTTGGAAGATTGGTTTTGTGAGACTCGGCTTCGTACCAATTGGAAGAAATGGTTTTGTACCATTTGAAAGAGATGGTTTTGTACTATTTGAGAAAAATAGTTTGGATTGGGATTTGGCATTTGGATTTAAAGAAATGTGCCCATTAATATTTTTGTATCATTTATTGTTAAAAGACACATTTATTTTTTTAATGGGTCTTAAAGAATTTGGGATAGGTCCATTAGACTATGTTACCAATTATTTGTTAACTGTTAAAAATTGATTTGTTAATGAGAAATTTAATTGAACTTATCTCATTACACTTGATATGAATTGCACAGCCATTTGTTAACTGGTATTTTTTTTTTGTGGGCTAATATTTGTTTTGCCAAAAAAGACTCTACTTAATGGCCTAGCCTGGGACCAAACTTGAATTGAGTTGCTCTTTGGTTTGCTTTCTGCAATTGTTGTTTGTCTACTTCTCTTGCAACAAGGTGAGCCTGTTGACTTGCCAAATTCATCTTAGCATGTAGACTTGGTGTGGCAAACTTCTCTGCAATATTGAAATGATGTAGCAACGCCCCTACTTTCATGTATCCTTGCTGCCCTCAAGGCAAGTGTAGCAATGGTAAATATTGTCCCTTAGTTTAGACTACTGGGTATTTGCTTGTATGGCATAACACAATATTTGTTTGCATTTGGTCTTGACGTGAAGCTTATGACAAAGCTCGGCCTATGGCAGCAAGCGAAAACTCCATTTTTTTTAGTTTTGTCTTCTTCGCCTTCCATTTTAAATATTTCCTTTTTTTTTTTTTGGGATTCAACCAAATACATTTTTTGTGGTTTCAGCCGAAACCATTTTTTAGAAGAGTAAGGATTCAGCCAAATCCATTTTTAAGAAATCTAGGAGTTACAAGAATTTTAGAAGAGTTGCCATCTACCTAGAAATGACAAGCTTGGAGGCCTTTCGGTGTTGATTTTCTGAATCTCTCCTCCAACCTTTTGGTCTCTTCTTCCTTTTTTTTTTTTTTTTNNCTTTTTTTTTTTTTTTTCCTGAATCTTTCATGCTCAATTTATATATAGAAACCACCAAAGGTCTAAGTGATGAGATTAGATGGAGATAAGATAACTCTCTAGATTTAAATTCAAATTTCAAGGATAAGAGAACCATACCAGCTTCCACATTCTCATTTTTCACATAAAGGGGGGATCATATCTTAATCTTATCCTTCTTTTTTTTTTTTTTTTACAATTCAACAAGTTGTCTCCTGTAATTAGCATGTATATGGTGCAAAGGCACTGTTTGTACAATCTTAAGACATGATCCTACTAGGATATGAGGCATTGATGCACAAATAACATTGTGTGTCACTACTCAAAAAATAATTTTTTATAACAACTAAAAAATAATGCTATAAAAATCATTTTATAACATTTTATCTAATGCTAAATTAGGTCATGCTATAGAAAATTTTTTAATTTTTATCAAATATAAGTTATAAAAATGCTAGAGTTATATAGTATACTATAACATTTCATTAAAAATGCTATAACCACTACAAGAAAAAGGGCTATAGGGGACCTTTTAGTGTGGTAGCTAAAGGGGATGGGGCCACTAAATATGGTGGATTTTGATACCTAACCACCCTGGAGTCACTTTTAACCTGAAGTTTGCTGGGAAAAGGGTCGCAAAAGGTCTACAATAACCCTTTTGCTTGAATGGTTGTCTCTTTCTGACAAGTCTGTACTTAATAGCTGACATTTTGTATCATATACTAACACTGCAAATAGTGGATATTGCATATACCAAAAGCATTGCAACGCCTGTAAGGATTTTAAATCAAATAGTGGATAACATATATCCTCACTAATCTTGTCCCTTACTATATGCCCTCCCACTAATGAAAACTCAGTTGGTATTTTTGTAATAAATAGCCACATCTTTGCCACTATATGTTGGCTTTGGTGACCATCAAACTGTGTGCTTCCCCCAACGTTTTATTTTAGTGGGTTTGGATATTACTAGGGGTAAATCCTTGCCAGAGCTCTACACAAATCTTTTGGTGGCAATAGCACATACATGGTCTAATTGGACTGTATAATTTCTTTGCTATCTATACTATGAATGTAACCTTATTGGAATAAACCTTAGTGGTTATGTCAAAATCATAGCAGCATAAAGCATACAAGCAGTTGCCCTATTGAAAGAGTATATTGAAATAAATATAGAAACAGCAGTAATTAATGTACAGTATCCCCAAATTACATGCTCTAAATTAAGTCAAATTTTGTAGTGTACTTACAAACATATCAAAATGCTGACAGGGTAGTTACATATGACTAGCCACAGGGATTGGTTTAACAAGTTTTGCTTGACACAATCACTACATTGATATCGATGAGGCCATCAAAAGAGCTAATTTTGGCTGCAGACATACCACATGCGCTAAGAACCATAAACTATGCCCCTATTTCAATCTACCAATGCTTAATCCAAAATCCAAAACGTGATAGTATATATCAAGGACCATACCCGTAATATAAAGTAGAAAGTTTAGTGTTGGAGCATGTACTACATATCTATGAAATGATCTCAAAATAAGGATGCTTTTAATACATAACAAAACAATAAAATACTTCTTACTTTCCAACTTTCAGTGAGATCCTGGTTCTTTACGTCTGTCCCCATAACCTCCTCCACTTTCTCCAACCCTATCGTGTTTGTGATGTGTATAAACCCTATGCTCTTGGCCCATTTGTTTGGGAGAAGTTGATCCTCTTCCGGTGTAAGTCTAAAATGGTGATGACATTAAAAGTATGTGCCCTGCACTGGTCCTAGGAGGATGTGGCAGCAAGGATCGTGCAATGTATGAGTTGGTTGCTGCTGTGGTACCAATGCTACCCCTCAAGAAGCTATCTAAAACTGTTGACACCCTTCCATTAAAGTTGAAGTCCATCTTTGACTGCTGCTTTTGAAAGTTCAAAATCTCAGCATTACTAACTATTCACAGCCTTTCCATTTCAGTGCGATACTACTCCATCATCAATCTACTATTCTCCAACAGACCTTGTTAAACCTCAGCTTGCCTGGCTGCCTTAGCCTCAAGCTGGTCGTTTGCAAGTCTTAAAGCTTGAATCTCTGCCCCAAGGCCACGTCGCTACAATACTAGTCTTTGTATGTCCCTAAGAATAACCCTGATACCATATCCTTTCACACAACTATTTGTTTCACGTCTCAATATTTCTGAAAATATGTTATTGCAAACAACTACAGTGATTGCAAGGTTGGTTGGAACTTACTCATACTTTGCCACTCACCTATCCATCAACAACTAAACAACATGCAGACAAGTTCTTTTACCCCACAAATAAAACCAAGTCTGACCATACCATGGCAACACCAATATTCAAAATTTACACTAGCAACCAAAATGTAATAAATAACAAATGGAAGTTTTTGGATAAATATATACACTCAATACATTAGGAATAACACCATATTATATTTCAAACATATGCTCTCGGCAGATGCTTGAATCCAACAACATATTGCCATGCAGGAATATTTGGCATTGTATCAAGTTGAATGAAATATTTATACAACTTCACATACAGTTTCAAACATATATGCACTAGTTCAGCAAGGGTGATCAGCTGCATACCATGATTTCCCGTGATGCGTCATCAATCGGTGTGCCATTGGACTTCATCTGGGTAAATTTAAATAACTCAATTCGATTTGGCTGCTCCCCATCATGATCCTGTGCTTGTAAAAATGCAAACAGTATTATCCACCTAAAACCATCTGTCAGTAACAAAAGTATGAGTGGGATAATTAATAATTATACACAAAGATACACATTAACCATTGACTATATTGTCCCTTAAGTATTCATCTCTCACTTGGGCATGCGATTTTGTCCCTATAGTGTGGCCACATTGTAGTTTGCCTGGTTAATGGAGTTGATTGCACATTGTTTCTAGTACATTTGGGACCAAAACAATTAGGGTTAGGTTTATGTACTAAATCTACAATGTTGTACATAATCACATAAATTGAGTGCACGTTCTCACCCTTCCTTCCTATGAGTCCCAGTGTGTAACCAGTCCACGCCATTGATCTGAGTCAACGTACTGATTTTCGCACACAAATCGCTACTTTGTATTCATGAAAGACTTGTACCAAACCTTCCGAAGATGGCACTTGTGGTGCTTCCACCGCTCGTTCATCTTACCCTCAGCAACTGAATGAATCTTTTGAATCAAGTCCATTGTCCTTCCATCCCTATAATCAATGGTAGCCTACACAAGTGCAAAGTGTGGTCAATAGATAATTGATTAGCTGATGTCTGCTTGCCATCAAAACACACCATGTTGAAGTAATAATATTAACATGATCCAAATTTATATGGATATGTGTTGCAAATGTTCTTAAATTGTCTTTCCAATGTTCTTGGTTAACTGTATAATATTAGCTAAATTTTCTATCCAGAACCAAAATACTTGCAGCCTATGCATACTAGATTAAATAAATATGAGTATACATTACTGCTATAATAGATCATTTTGTAATATCCGAGATATTATTCATTATTTAAGCATTGTACGCAGAAGACCAACTTACCATAAGAAACATTAATGAAGCTGTCACCAATTCAGTGGACGGTAGAAAATAATGCACAAAACCTTATTATTATACCTCTTATCTAAGTTATGTATTAATTAACTATAACTTTATTAATACATTTACTATCTATGTTCTCTATAAATTAATCCTAACCTTATTATTATACCCCCTATCTAAGTTCTGTGTAAAACAACCCTAAACCTTGCAATACTGTGTAAGTTATGTACCATGTAACTTCTAATCAACTATCTAAATACTTCAATCTTCCTCTATGCACGGTCTAGAGGAAGTCCTCTAAACCTTCTCCAATCCAACACATCAATTGGGAACATTGTGCGATCAACAGCTTCTTGCCCAAGATACCTGGCGAACCTAGCTACAGTTCAGATGGAGCCACTGCCTATCCATAACTGTTGAACCTTAGTAACTCAGCGAGCTCCAATGCCCAATTCTTTCGATTCTAACCCTTATGGTATGGCACCTCATTTGATGGCTGAGGGACAGTAGCATTCATATGGGGGCCTCTTCGGGTGCCGGTGCTTCCACCCCATTTGGATCGCCTTCTTGATTCAATGGGTCAGTATATTTGACTAGCCCTAGTGAAATCTCATTTAGCACGTCAACATCCATGGCGGAAGCTTTATCACCAGCATCCCTTGAATCAGCCATTAACCTTCAGAAATTATTAACAACTGATACTTGAGTAACAAATAAACACACCTTTAACAATTGATTTGCATATAGCTACATTTACTGACTTAGTCACACATTTTAAGTCAAGAAGTAGCATGGGGAGCCCTACTATTGGGTGCACATTATTGAAGTTCATTCCATATGGCGTTCACACACTGAAATTATCCCCCCTTTTTATGTAATGATAGTTTAGATATCAAATTAGTGTAATGTTGTACCACTGCATAACTAGTTCATAATCACTACCGTAATCAAAAAAATAATGCGATACTCTACAATTGTTAAGTGCTTGTATTACGTAGTTGTTAGGATGGTGATTAGCTACCGTTTACAGGTTGATTAAAGTTCTATTTGAAGCCACCAAGCTATACCAAGATGCCAATCACCGAACAGCCCACATTTCGTTCGTACTCTATATTCGATCCCATAGATGGACGTCTGATTTTATTAAGTTCGATATATATATATATATATACATATGCGTATAAGGCTTGACTATGTGAGGCCAAAAAAAATAAAATGTATTCATCACCCATTTACGTTTACACAGATTTAGGCATTTGGGAATACCCAGCTACAGCTTGCTCCCAATTCAATTAAGTATTTATGCTTACCAAATCTAAACATCAACTGTTGTGGTGCGAGTCTTAAGTGTAGTAAATTTTATTGAAAAGTTGACTAAAATGATATGAAATGCAAATATTGATCAATAAATTGCTATAACACCAGGTTTCAATGTTTAGGAATCTAACATTGTATGGTTACCATTGCTTTTCTCTCTGACTTTTAATGGAATAAAAGTCTATGAAGTATGTGGGTGTGGCAATAACTATTACATAAATATAAGACATATGCAGTGCAACACTAGCAACCAAACCACAATCATGTACCTCCTACCACTTTTCCCTAAAGTCAAGATGCTTTCTACTCATAGAAGAGACCTCACCTTGCAGATACTTCTTTCCAAAGTGAACTAAAAACTTTTTAGCTCTGTGGCTTACCTCTGTAACAAGATTCTTGTACTCAGAGATGGATTGCTTCACAACCAGTTAGTAGATATGGCTTTTATTGCTCAGCTTTATGCAGTTGATTTATATAACGTACGTCCTCGTGGCTAGCAATTATACTGCTCCCAACCAAAAAAAATTGACACGCCTTCCTTTTGCCCAAATTTAAATGCAAATTCCAAAATTATAGAGGCAATTCTTGGAGGGAAATACTTGTTATTTGTGCAAGAAAGTGACTGCTAACTTGAGAGAGTATGGAACCCGTATAATGTTAAAGGACAAAGTCTAGTTATCAACTGACTAAAAATCTCATACCCTACCAGCATGGTTGAAAAACTAAAGGCATCACATGAGTAAAGTCCAGTTGGTACTCAATTGTACCTACCCATTTCCCAACTATTATTCATTTCTTTTTGGCCAGATGTAATGCACCTCTTGTTGGCATATCTTCCATCAATTTTTTGGGGGTTGTGTAGTACTTGCTAATACATTAGTTTATGCATTCTTTTTATTGGGAAAGAGGATCCCCTTGGGGAATATAGTATCCACTATCTAATTTGCTATAAAGCGATTGGCTTTTTCCAACCCTTTTCATGGTCTTTGCGAATCCTATCGAGATGGTACTGATGTACTTAAGAGTACAGTTGGATCTTTATAATCACAAAGACTTTTTTGTGAGGCTAGCTGCCCATTTACCTGTGTGATAAAGGTAACTCAACTAGACCTAGTTAAGGGTCCTATGTGTATAGATATATCTCACCATTCATTAGAAAACATCATATAAAAGGTTACCATTGCTGTATTACACTTTAAAAATTCCTTTTTTTGGCTTCATTATGATAACTCCATACACAGGTCCATTTCCCATACATGATAAAGTTTGCATTGCTCCATTAATATACATGCTTTATGTAGGATTTTGATGTACTATATGGTTACTTAGAGCTTACAGCAGCATTACATTGAGGTATGACTGTCGCAAAAGTGCTTTCTGCTGCTACATGTATAGCTCAGCACAAAGGGTCCTACTTATTGAAGAACCAATTAGCGTGTTCATACTACCACTATATCGAAGTTTAGCAAGCCTCAAGTGGATGAAATAAAATGGTTAAAAGGCCACACTCTTTCGCACATAGTGAAAAAACCATTCTCATACGGCATTCATAGAAATGGAAGTTTGCTCCATGCATATTATCTGCAAGACTTGAGAAAACTGCAGGAGGTGTAGGAATGCAGACCACTTACCTGACTGCCAGTAGGAATAACCCTTTTGTCTCCACTACCCACTGTTAAAAATTATCATAGGGAAAGTACTAAATATACATATGGAAATCCGAATCGCATCATTCAATATATTAGGTTTGTTCAGCCAACTTTAAATGATGGTATTAATAGTAATTATGCTATGCCAACCAACAGTCATCCTCACATAAGTTACCAAAAAGACCGCAGCCATGGCATGGTGTACACCCAATTTGCTGTATTTCCCAAAATATTTTGTCAGCTTTCTTAAAATTTGAAGATTTTAGTGTGAACCACATTTATTGAAGGCCCCAAGTGCACCATCAGATGTCCTTATGAATTAATCCCAATTCATGAAATCGGACCATAAGATGGATATTAACAACTGTGGAATATATTTATTCAGATAGTTAACTTTTTTCTTACCAAGTCGATCCACACTTAGTTCCCTAACAAGGATAACATAGACACTATATGATTAATAGCATACATGAATATTACTAAAATTAACACATAACATCACCTAAGTTCTAGACTACAAGGTGTTACATTTAATCACATCCACTTTCACGCATACACTTGACAAGTGCCTTTCCCACTCTTAATGTTAAATTATAACCTAATGGGACTCAGTCATCGACGATCGTTGGAGTCACCCACGACTCGTTAAACGTGTTTATAAAATAGGCATTCTCAAAACTCTCTTCACCAGATGTGGTAGGGTCTCAGAGGGTGGCAGTGATAATAGGTGCAACCCCTTTTTTACCATCGCTTGCCACTTGATTCTTTGACAATGGTGTAAACACCATGAGCACCATGGGGGAATAGTGACCAATACTTAATAAATCCTAGTCATTGGCTTGAAAGTACTTGTTGATTATCCTCTTTGTTTCTCCATCGGTGTCTGGGGTTGGCATCCTCTCAGTGCCATATGTGTGTGTAATCTCCTCTCTCAATGTTGTTGACACCTCCCTGTTATCAGTACTTCCACTGTTGGCTTCACCCGGATGAACAAAAGAGAGTTCACCTCTGCCATTTCTAAAGACTCATGGAACATGTAGATTCATTGGCACCCAAGTATTTACCAAGTGGTTGACAAAATCACTCTTGCTGTGATCAAAAGTCGTAGAGTCAATATGGGAGCTGGCGTCGTTGACAAGAACCCCGTAGTCTAGAACATTCTCCCCAAACAACTACCTGTATGTAGCAATGTTCACAGGCCTTCTAATTTTTTTTGGCATTACTAGGAAGAATAATGAGGTTTTGGTGAATGGGAGCTTAATTGCAGATTTATATAAGCATTATAAGGACCTTAAACAATTCTTTTTAATTGGTTTTTCCACTAGTAGGGCCTCCCAATAGTAGAACCAAATCAAAATTGAAAATCTTATACCGCTACCTAATACACTATGATATCAGGACATATTTAAAAGGCACATCAGACTCAGTCACTGTTTTGACTGGAATATCTACCATAATAGGCATAATAAGTAGATATGGCTTCATTTGAGTGGAATATCTGCCACTGTACATATGCTGACAGAACAACATAAACTACCCGTTCATATTAACTATACACAGTTGTCTACCAACTGAATTGTGATCCAGACCAACCTATGGACTTTATGCATTAAAAAAAAAACCCAAAAAACACAAAAACTGGATCAATGCAAGACCAACATGTTATAATTAAAATATTTCAGAACATGAGAAGTTACGCATGCATTTACTATATGGTCACTTGCCATTTGCTTTCATTTACTCTGTGAGTTTATTACATTGGTCAAAACAAGCACCTTTACTTGTTTCACATGCTTTGTGGGCTGGTACGAATTTTTGAATAAAGTTTCAACTTTTCATTTTTCATTGACACCTAAACTTTTTTTAGAGTGAAGCCACATACAGAGAAGTGATATATTCAGTCATACAAGGAATATGTATATCTTTTGATACCATAACAAATGAAACAAAAAATACAATGTATGATGCCACAAGGGATAGTTTTATTTTCCCTTACAAGACCTTGCATTATCTGACTTCTGGTTGAGTAAACCTGTCTGTAAATGCAAGATTTAACAAATGTGTATGTATTCATGTTGTTTATGCCATACACGTCATGGAAATAATCTCACATAAGTGTATGTGTATGTGAGATAACCATAAAGTAACTATAAAGAGAGTTACTTATTACAGCGTGGGAAACGGAAAAAACATGTTGCACTATCAGATTTATTGTATATGGTTTGAGTAGTGATAGTCCTTGTTGTAAAATTTATTTAATTATTTACTCATAATTGAATGAATCTATAGTATAGACGGCACTTGACGAGGTCGATCCTCAAAGAATGTTATGTGAATTCATTAGTTTAAACCTTTAAATTAATTTAAAACTAACCTAACTTAGAAAGATTAATTGGCTGATTTTTGAGCTTTACTAGAGTAGAAAAAATAAATAAAGTAAGACTAGAAATTTAGATGCAATAATTAAGAAGAAACTAAAATAGCAATAATTTAAAGACTAAAAAGTAAGTGCAATAAAGAAATAAAATAACAATAATTTAAAGACTAGAACTTGAACAATGGTATAACACTAAGGTTAATGTTTCACACCACCATAATTATTATTCTAGTAATTTTCTTAGCAATTTCCTATATAGGAGGGCACCTAAGAGTCAATTTGATGCCCTAACCTAATAATATTTATATTATAAGTTCTAAATTAAATAATTGTATGGTAGATATTGTTCTTGCTTAAAAACTATGAACTTTAAGCAACTCAAGTGAACCAAAACTAAGGAACAACTAGAGTTCAAAAATTTTATATTAAAACAATTGATTACAAAGGAAAAATATAGAAAAAATTTCTAACTACCCATAATAAATGATATCATAGGCGAAAAATTAATTCCTCCTCATTTTATGAACAAAATCTCGAATTTGTAAGATCTAAATAATGGGAAATTAACTAAAGAAAGCTTACTTGATAATTTTCATGGTAGTGCTTCTCCCTCACCTTGGTGAGGGGGTTTAGTGACCACCCATGAGTATTAAACTAAAATAAAAGGGAGAAGAAGAAATAAATGACATTTAAACTAAACAAGAATAAATAAAATAATAACTTAGAAGTAAATAAATAAATAAAAGAAGGAGAAGAAGAAGAGAGACATGAAAATTAAACTTCTATTGCAATAATTTAAATGTACACAAACAAAATATTAAAAACCTTCCTATTCTCTCTCTAACAACATAGCCAAAAGGCCATTGAGAGAAATCCTAAGAGAATACTAAAAGAGGCAGCAAATAAAATTTGACGTAAGGGATCCTCAAATGTGATCTGAAAATTCCTTTAAATAGGTAAAGACTATGGTTAAAAATATCTAAATAAAAACATGTGTCATCAAATTATTGTAACACTATTACAAAAGAGAGAGCTGGAGACAGCCAAGAGAAGGCTGTCACATTGCCACATGGCAGCCACTGGTTTGCTACATGGTTGATTAATCAACCAAAAAGGCACTAGCTCCTTGTGCTTGGGAGTGCGCATGCTGGCTTGTGAAAGGGAGAAGAGGTAGCTGCTTTGCAACTTGACTTGTGGCTTGGCTTTGGTGGCTCACACGGGAAGAAAAGGAAAAGCCAATAGAAGAAGAAAAGGTGTGGCTGCTTGGGAGAGAAATTGTCCATGCCACATGGCATGTGCTGATAGGCAGAGAAAGGATTAATGAGAGAAACATGGTTGGTTGCTTCTCCCAATGTTTTGTGACTGTTCAACTTCCTTGGGCCGGGCTTGGGCTTGTTCTTTCTTCTTGTTTCTTCTTTCTTTGGGGCAATTAAAGCCTACACAAATTAAAACAAACTAATTATTAAAAATTTAATGTAGAAACAAATAAGTA
>QANT01008648.1:0-15947 GCA_003254885.1 Purshia tridentata
GAAGTGGTCGATGCAATTGTGGTTGGGAACCCTCTGGCGACAGTTGCACTGACAAACCCAAACTCCCTTGTGTGCTTGTACTAGGCGATACTGCATTTCTGAAGTAGTTGTCAAGAGCACTGGACACACGGGTTTCAAAATGCATTTCCATGTTCTGCTGCTGCCTTTGCAAGTGCATAATCTCCTCCTGATGAAGCTTGCGAACGCGCTTCATCTCACACCGGCATTGATCAATCATATGTCTTCCAGTCTCAATCTCCTCTTTTTGCTGTTCAACTTCATGTGCAGATCTCTCAAGTGCTCGCTCGTACTCAGCTCGCAGAGCATGCAACTCTGCTGACAAGCCCCTTCTATCGGTCACGAATCCTGGGATGTCGGAAGGAGTGACCCCAATTCCATACCCCTTAACGCGATTCCCTTGTTCTGGGCCAAGCACAGCAGCAAACACATCATCGCACATCTCCTTTGTCACCTCTTGAATTTCTGGCACCTCCAGGATGGCACGAACCCTGCTTTCCAGATCCTCCTGCACATATGTAGTAAGGGCATATTGCATGCCTTTTTAGCATACACAGTTAAGTAACTCACATCTATCAATGAAGAGATATATTCAATGTCCAAAACCTATTGGGAAACAATCAGGGAATCTACCTCTTCATTTTGAGTAAATAGGTAATGATCTATTCACTCACTAGTGTGTTAATATAAATTGACAAACTATCATATAAAATGGCCCTAAACCTTTACAAAAGAGTTTATGTTTACTAATCTCAATATATCTAAAAAGTAATGGCATGCAATTACACTCACCATTATCCTTCCAGATGTGGCATCAACAGGCTCCCCATTTCCCTTGCGATGGGTCAGNTTACTAATCTCAATATATCTAAAAAATAATGGCATGCAATTACACTCACCATTATCCTTCCAGATGTGGCATCAACAGGCTCCCCATTTCCCTTGCGATGGGTCAGTTTGAAGAACTCAATCCGATCCGGCTCATGTCCATGCTCTTGTGCCTACCAATTCCAATAATATATATTACTACCATCAAATAAATTCACCCCATCAGCATTTTAAATCCAATAATTTAGAAGCCTTCAATCCTCTGAGAAAAATAATAAATGCACCCTCAACTCACATATTCATCTCGTAACTGCGCATATGATTTGGTGCCAGAGCTGTGACCGATATTCAGTTTTGCACGGTTGATAACGTTAAAGCCTGGCGATGCTGCATTTACACAAAAATATTCACATGTTACCAACAGTTCATCATAGTGGATCTGGAACATTTCAATAACTGAGTGAATGATAGACATTTTAACGACTTATGCACTACATGGTGTTTCCTGCTTAATTAGTATAGACACTGCCGGTACGACAACCAACCCAAAATGTAACACCCCGCACCTTCCAAAGTAGTTTTGAAAAGTTTTTTAAAGGTTTTCGGGATTTCTATAAATTTAAGGTGTTCTTGGTACGTTAACAGCCTGGCGATGCTGCATTTACACAAAATTATTCACATGTTACCAATAGTTCATCATAGTGGATCTGGAACATTTCAATAATTGAGTGAATGATAAACATTTTAATGACATATGCACTACATGGTGTTTCCTGCTTAATTAGTATTGACACTGCCGGTAGGACAACCAACCCAAAACCCAGCAATAACAGGATGTCTAAGCTACATTGTGCATCCCCTGAAATTGTTATTGATCCTTTATGCTACCCCTCACATCTATAATTCCGAAAATGGTAGCCAATTACCGTAAATAAAGTATTAGTTTCAACAAAAAGGGTAGTGTTAAATGTATCCATGTTCATTGCCTATCGATGGTAATTCACACAAATTGGAAACTTCAACCTCATCCTATATGCAAAAGGTCCACAATTTCCAAAATCAAATCGACAATATATTCAGGAAATATGGAAACCAAGTGAATTTGAGTTCCATGCAGTTATACGTAGATGTATGTTGGGTCATAATATTGCTAGTATTTGAATCACTCACCCTTCCCTTATCTGAATCCCAAAATGCAACGAGTAGTGCCCACTGGCGAGGGCAAACATGCTGATCACCACATTGGAACCTTGCAGGGGTGTTCATGTCTACTGCTTGGCCAAATTGGTTGAACCTCATAATTTCCCGTCCTATTAAGGCCCAGTTTGGGTGGTTACGACCCCTGCGCTGCCTCAGGTCCACAGCAGTCACATTGGCCAGCTGACCAGCCTCCCCATCAGCTGAACCCTCATGTACTTCTACCCCCACGTGATTGGGATGGAAGTGGGCCTCTAAAAGTACTCGTGCTTGCACAGCATCGAATGCTGCCTGCACGTCCTCATGGTTTCCCACCGCTTGTGTTTCAGAATCATTCTCCAGCCCATGCCCATTAGCAGCGTCAGTCTCCAACCTTTGCACATTCTGAAGGCCTTCTACTATAGAGTCATGCACCTAGTCAGTTTTCCTGGTGGATGGTCACAATAGAGCAAAACGAAATATGATCAGCCCGCACATGCTACACAAATAATTAGTCCACTGTTTTGGCCATGTTACCTTAGTCCATCCATCTTCAGTGAAGTGCACCACAAAGTGAAAATTTCCCTGCACATCCACATAAATTGTCACATTCAATTTCAAGGATGTGTACACATGTCTATTGACATATATATTTTATTCATGTGGGTCTTTTTTGCAGCAAGTTTGGGAGTTTTCACACCCCATCAGTTAACCTGAACCTCATATACCACAATTGGTACATAATGAACTTGAAATATCTCTATGCATTTTTTGTGTTTGTTAGGGTGCTCATCAGGACATAAATTGGAAAAACTTTTAAGTAAAAGTGACACAATATGCAAACAAGGAACCTCCACAGGTGGGTTCCCAACAAATAAGATGATATTAGGCATTAATTTTTACATATGTATGCAAAAAAATGGGTCCCCCATAAATAAATGGACTTCAGTTTTATATTAGTTATGTACATATGCAGATATCATACACAAACTTCCAAATGTGTGTGACTGTGCGTGTGTGTCTGTGGTTGTGTGTGGGTGTATGTGGGTGTCTCTATTACCATAGTTTCAACTATTTTTTCCATAAGTTCCATAATAGGTGATAAAGCAAACCCACATGCCCCCTAAACAGCCATTTATTTCAACACTCATGTTGCAGGTTATTCAATAGTAGGGATTGATATTGAAGCTCCATTAATACTCATTTAATGGAGTGAACACTAGAGCTGATTCCCTAAATGCAGTTTGAGTACACTTTATGTGGTGAAAAATACATATATAAAAAACCTTAAATTCCAGCACTGCCTCCATTGTTTGTCATCTTATACCATGTGACTACCCATAAGCAAATAAACCATGGACATGACTGAACACTGCAGTAACAAGACTACACCTTTCACATATTAACAGAACAGAATCTCAACTGTTCAAACCACAAGACAGAGCTGTGAGTGCAGTATATTACCTCTAGGTGTGTTAACTTTATCGCCAGAATTCTCTTTCACACCAGCTTTGCTGTTCACACTTTAGTAAGGAAACAAAACAGCTCTCACTTATGCTTTATCACTGGGGGGGTCTGGGGTATATAAATAAGTGTTTAGGGAATTGGAAAGTAGATATGCCCATGTGAGCAAAAAGAGGGTTTGGGATCCGGACCTTCCTTACTCCCACAAGTTTTCAAATTTAAAAAAGATATAGTGGTTAAATTAATACTTTATTCCCATCAATATTTTGGCCATTTGGAGGGAAAAATACAGCTCCCACTGTTTTGTTTCACTTTTCTGTACAACATGGCGCCAATAACTCCAAAAATTCCCTCTCATCCTTTCCCCCCACGTGATTCCTCAAGCAAATTTCTAAGTGAGCTTTCCCCCATTTCACAAACCAGGCTCTGGCCCACTATTTGTACTTGCAATGTACAAGTGTGCATGCACAGTGCAAACACAACAATAGGACCTTTATTATAATAGCTACCATATCTGAACGTCCTTATCCAAAATGATCATCTTGCTAGTATGTACCTTTTTATTTATTTATTTTTAACATGAAACTAGCTTAAAACATTATTTGCATGCACTTACCATTTAACAATACATCCATGAAACTAAATACAGAGCATAATGGACAACATTTCCCGTTAATGTTTGGTTGTTTTCATCCTTAGTCATTGAGTATGTTCTGTGCCACCATGCTGTAGTTTTAAGTGTGTTAAAGTCAGTTGTGTCACCCAATTGTATATAGGTTACTTGAGGAGTCATTTAGTCTAGTGTGAACATCATCAAAAGCCCAAATATGATTGGCTGAGTAATCTTCCTCTAATGAGAGTGCTTCCACATGCATCTTGAGTACAAATTGGTTTACCAAACCAATATAAAAAATAATCTTCCTCTAATGAGAGTGCTTCCACATGCATCATGAGTACAAATTGGTTTACCAAACCAATATAAAAACATACATTACCATACATACTAATATGATAGTACAAAACGTCAATGAGATTACATAGGATTCGCTTAACTTAGGACACACACAATGGTGCACATGCACCAATACCTAGTCACACAAATAACATAAATAAAAACCATCCCGAGCAACACACCCAACCCAGACATCTAAGAGCGGCATTTACCAGCAGGAAATCCACCTACTTCCCCCCATCAATGGGTGGTTTGCTGGTGTGATCCTTAGACCACCAAGCATATCCATCTTCCACTTCTCTGAGGTAGGTCTCGTAGTCAGTGTACGTGGCCCCCTCATTTGAATTTTTGCGACTATGATCCCGCTGCCACATATCATAACCATCTGCCACCTCCTTTAAGTACCTCTCGTATGCCTCGTGGGTTCCGTTAAAGCACTGGGGTTGGGGAACTGGAGGAGTTAGTGTAGACATACTCCTCCTGGCCCTCATGGCACATTTCTTATATCTCCGTCTAAGAGGTTGACACTGGCCGGTACATGGGCCAACAGCAGGTGGGTGAGGTTGGTGGCGTTGTGGTGGCTGCTCCACCTCTATACCAGGCTCGTTGGGGTTGTCAACGGACGATACAATAGTGGAAGAAGACATGAGATCAGATTTTCGTTACCTTCAAGTAGTGTACGTGCTGCTGGACAAAATCACTATCAGAATGTCAAATATAGTTGTTTGAGAATGCCATTGTGGAACCCTTACACATATATATAGTGAATACCCATAGCTAGGATTCATTTATGCAGTAAATAACATGAATAGCTATCAGATTTGACTGCTCTGGTGCACCATGTAAGAGTGGACTGAAAAATGTTATGCCTATGACATGTCCAGTCCATGCATAGGGTATGGCAATAAAGCTGGCACATAGACTTGTTCAGCTTATGGCAATAAAGTTTGTCTAGAAAGCTTCACCAACCTCTGATGCCATTATAGCTTGCGTATAGACTCCATCAGCAGCAGGATTTTTGGATAAAGATAAATATGGTGATAGAGGAAGAGATGCAAGAGAAGTATCAAACACAGTGTCTAGTCTTGTCAACCATGGGTTACCAAAGCTTGAACTCGTTTAGTGTCTAGACTATAGTCTGCAGTAACAATACCACAAGTTACACTCAACTCACCATTATTATGGTATACCCCAAAAAACATATTGTGCTCACCAGACTTGTATCTAAGTGGTCCACAACCGTAACGGACTTGTTGCAATCCAAACCATTCACAAAGATACACCGTTCAGGAAAAAAAACAATAAAAAAAAACACTTTTATTAACCACAACAATAGCAGTGGATAAATAGCTTTCATAGACTTCTGAATAAGGATACTAAGTAAACAAATTCGATATGTTTTAATTGATCAATTAAACCACAGTTGCACCTATATAACTAGCAGACCACTACATAAGGGGACATTCTTGACATGAAAATCTTAAGCTAGGATGTTCATATAACTACGCCACCACCTCACGTCCTCTTCTTTGACACTAAATTTATTTGCCTCATGGGCGAAACAAACCTCATAAAACACATTTAAAATGAGGTAGGACTGAATAGAATAGTACGCCCTTGTTCTTTGTGGAAGTTCCGGTGTGGAGGGGCAAGATCACAACTATCATATTATTCGGACCAATTTTGTATGTAACTGTCAGTGTCGTCAAATGACAACGCCACGCTAGCAGTGCCATCATCCACCCATGGGGGTGGATCATGACTTGTATTAGTGGTGGGGTGTGAACTTGAGGGTTGTCCTTTCTCCAGGGTGTGGACATTGGCATGTTGAGCTCGAGAGCAACGTGCCGTGCTGAGAAGTTCTTTTGACACGCAAGGGGAAGACTTTTCGATCATACGATCCGTATGATCAAACTCATCAGTCACTTGTTTGGCAGTGGACAGATGATGGGGTAAATCTTGTACTAACCTTCTAATTGAGGAATTTTGGACACAGGAATTGGTTCTCCAAAGCAGTTTTTGTCACCTTGCCCGTTCTTGTGGGGAAGGACATGTCGGGTTTTTGGCACCCAATTGGCCAGAACTGCATTCTTGAAATATCTCTCTTCATGAGGATTCGCATTTGAGTCTGTTTGTGAGCAGGCATCTAAATCTTCTATCCCATAATGAGCTTCTTCAAACCATAGCTGACGATATACATTTGGGTTTATTGGGGTCCTAACTTTCCTTGACATCATTGGTGTGATAGGGGAAATGGTGGACGACTTTTGGCACAAATCTTATCGGGTAATACCTCTAATTTATAGCAAGGGTATGCCTCTGTGCAGGGATGGTGTAATAGTGCCCAAACAATCACTTAAGTTCTATATATACTAAAAGTGCAGAGAAGCTGTACTGTAGCTGGAGAAGTCAGTTTTGTCCCTGTCTCCATTTTTTTTTTTGTCTTTGGCATTGCCATTGATTTATTGTTGGACCCCTTTTGGTCTTTTACTGGGTTTTTAATTTTGGCCCATTTCGTTTCCCTTTTTATATGCACCATGCCATCCATTTGTTTTACTTCTGTTTCTCCTGACAGCCTTTTTGTTTTAACTGTGTGCCATTGTGTAAATACCCTGTTTGGAGGTGCCCAATATGGTCATTTACCCTTTCTTAGCTTTATACCTCTTTGTCATACTAAAATAAGGTTAAAAAATATGAAAAATTCACATTTTGTAACTGATAACTCTGAAAATTGCATTCCTTTTGCACCTCTCTTTCTCAGTTTATTGCTTTGTTTTTGAGTTAAACTTGTGCGTTTTAATCTTCTTTTGTTTAGTTTTCATATATATAATTCTAGGAGCTTAATGAATGCATTTAGAGTTATGAAGCATGGAAACCTTGTGAAATTAGTCTTGGCAGACAGTCAACCTTTCAGATTAAACTGTACCATCTCAGATGGAACTAGGTGTTGAGTCTTATATGGTTGGGAAGCCCTGGAAGTTAGCTTTCTTGAGAATTTTATGGATCTTGATTCCGAATTTTCTAGAGGAAAATATGTCGATTTAAGCAGTAGTTGGTCAGATCAGGAAATTTGTGCGAAAATTGAAGAACAAAAAAGGGAAACTTACCAATTCAGAATTTATGCTTCTTGGATGTGTTTTGTGATTTAAGGAAGTTAAATCAGGCCTAATAGCTGATTTAAGTTAATTATCCAATGTTAATTGATTCACTGGTTCTATTCGCTAATGGTGAAATTGAATATATATGCTTGTTTTCATGCTTAATCACCATTAGAATAAGCATATATGGGTTAGTTTACATACACATCATATGATTCTCAATTGAACTAGTGAAAGGAAGGGTAATATGTGACACAAATCATGTTACTGGTACTTAGTTCATAATTATTCTTCTTATGCTTAATGGATTTGGAATAGATAATTTAGACTACAAATCATAGTTAAATTAGGTTTTTTGAATATGATTAAAACCACATATCATGGATAGCCATACAGGAGGCGGAACGAACCCTAGAGCCTGAGTTGGTGAATTTGGATATCAGTTAGCTTAATTCATGAAATTAGATTGTAATGGTGAAATTGAATCCCTAGTATTCCAAAGTCTTTACAACCATAAAATCCCTACTTCAGATTTTTGTTTAGTTTCTTGGATTTTAATTTCAATTTAGACCAATCAAATTCAGTTTGTCTTTAATTTAATTCTTTTATCAAATTTTAATTAGGGTTTAGATAGGTGATAAAGATTAATTCCCAAAGCAAATCTCTGTGGATACGACCTCATTCTTGCATATCTATATTACAATTGATTCGTGCGCTTGCGAGAAAAATATACAACAATAACTAAAGAATCAAATCAAACACTGATATCAATGTATATAAATCCTACTATTTATGTAAAATATGCTCTTTTTCTACATCTCTATTAATTCTTATACTAAAATTTTGTAACTCTTAACTAAATTTTAAAAATTATCTAAACCCGCAGCAATGCGCAGGTCGAAATATAGTGGATAGCTATATGATACAGCTAAAACCTACACGTAACGTAAAACATCAATGTGGGGAGTGAACACTCATTTGTAGAGTGGATACATCAAAGGAGTTGGAATTGGAGCTTCCAACTTGAAAACGCATGTACACAGGGTGACTTTGCCACAGGGCTATAGCATGGCAGGGACATAGGACCATACCACATACTGTTTATTATATGATATGTTTGGTTCACATACTGTTTATTATATGATATGTTTGGTTTTTATTTTCGTCATTCCTTGTCATTTAAGTCAATAGACCACCACAGAACATGTGTTCTTCAGCAGTACACACAAGTGAAATTGGTAGTATGCCCTTCTGTGTTCATGTGAATACAGATGGGAAACAAACACACCAAGTGATAAAGTCCTTTAGTATCCAAGAGCTCGACTGAAACAGGGGTGTTATTTTTTAATTTCTGAAGTTGCCTGCATTTCAGGAGCATTCCCAAAACTTCATATTTGAAGCTTGTTTGGCAAAATTTTGATGTTCTGACCTTTATGTGTTGTTTCAAAGTTTTTATATTGTTGGGGTTGGAATTAGGATTTGAATCCTTACAGAGTTTGAAATTAGACATTCGAAGCTTGATTTTAAGCTAAAGATCACATGATTTCAACCTGTTATGAGGTCAGGGGGATTTTTGTAAAATGAAACCAGTAAACTGCCACATTTCTGCACTTTAACAGTTAAAAATATGAGGTTTTAATGCACAAATTTGGACACAGTTGGTATAAAGGTCTAAATTCGTTACAGTAGATTTTAATTGTAATTTTAGACTTGTCCCAACTGGTTCCACTTGGTTTTGGGTAGAATAACGCAAAGTTGGTATGTTTGACCAAATGCATAGTGAACTGCATCAAACTAGTTTGCTGGTGTGAATTTTGGCACTTGAATACCCTCACTTGCACAACTTATTTTGCCTTCACACTTAATATGCATAAGTGTTAGGATGTTAACTAATGATCTGAAAAGTATTTTGTTGAAATTATTTTTGTATGATTTTACAAAAATCAGTGAGCATGTACTGCACTGTTCGCATTTATAAAGGGTCTTTGAGGTTCTGAATGTCACTTATTTTGGTATATGGCTTAGGGGCATAAAGTTATGGTTTGAACAAGTCACAAACTATCCCTAGGAATGATCTAAAAATACGGGGGACACTTATTATTTATAAAATGGGATTTGGGTAGTGAAAACCCTTGTTTTTCAACATAAAAGCTACACTCTTGTTAGCAGAATGTCCAATTCCAGAAATTGTTTTTTTTTTTTTTTTTTATTTTCCNTTTTTTTTTTTTTCATTTCCACTCAACAGAATTCTTTTGATGTCAACATACATGCTTGGATGCCACGTCACTTAGTCACTAAGCCATAAAGACGTAAGGAACCCCAAGTGTGTTGGAGCAGGGGAATGATGTTTTTAAATGAAACATTTTGCACTTATAAAGCTGGACAAACATTGAACAATAGATTTAGAGGCCTAACTGTTAAAATCATAATTAATTGACTATCAATCGTGTCTACTAATGATCCTACCCATTTGAAGCTATCAAGCACAATAATTTGGGTTAACCACCTAATATTTGGGTCAGGGACCAGATTTTAGGCAAATGCTGTTAAGTTTAGCAATTCAAGGGAAATTATAAATTGCACAAAATTTTCATATAGGTGTTGGGGCAGGATAGATCTTGTCTCAAAATAACCATGGCGATGTCCAGGTTCATTCCTCATAGTGTGAAGTCTAGATCCCTTTCCAATTGGTACATTTTTCAGAATATGTAATGGAAAGTCAGTGGCAACAAACGCAAGCTATTGGGTTTCCTAAGGTGTTTGATAATTGAACGATATTATTTCATCATGTTAAACAATTATACATGCACGCACAAACTTAACTTAAGAATCCCAATTCGACTCAAAATACAAGTGGTAGGGTCTCTTACCTTGTGTACGAAGCTCAATTCAATCAGTAGCAGCCCCAAATCTCACATACAAGTCCACAGCATTCTCGATCTTAAAAATATCATGACTTATTTTCAACCACAACATTGTTAAGACTTTGCAACAATTTTAGGTTACCAATTGCCCAAAAAATAGCACAATAGGGCAAGGTAGTCCTTGTGATTTTTACAAAAGGAATACAAGAGCTGTACACACGATATGTTCAATTCACAAGAAAGATGCAAGAAACATGATTTTGGGATGAGTCATGTACATGGCTCATGTAAATATGCATCTATACAATGAATACATTGGGAGACATTGTACTTAAGATTCAGTAGGGTACATCGGAAGACTCACATACATCGTGAAATAACTACGAGCATAAGGGTATTCATTCAGTAGTGCATAATGGTATAAGTAATTCCAAATTGATCAAGTTTAGTACGTTCAAATGCCAGTGCCAAATGTTAATCACTTGTACAATACAAACAAACATATATAAGACCATCCCTATATATGTAGGGTAATTGGCATCAAGTAACACTCTTTATGTGGGTCTAATAGGTGAGAGTCGCTCGTCAAATGTTGTTCCTTCAATATCTACTCGTGGAATAATCTGATCTCCACCTCTGCGGACGTCATCTAAGGTTTGATCACCACACACATCAGCCGGAATTACATGATTTAAGTCGTACAAGTCACGTGGCTGAGTATCAACAACAACATGCCAATCTGGTTCTAGGGGATCTTCAATGTAAAACACTTGCTTGGCTTGTGTAGCAAGTACAAAAGTGTCCTTTGTAGTAAGGGTTTTGTTGAAATTTACCAATTTAAACCCAAATGCATCCACCCTTGACCCGACATGGTTATCAACCCATTGACAATCAAAGAGCACACACGTCCGACCATCTCCGAAATCCAACTTCAAAATATCTGTTACAACCCCATAGAAATCCACTAACGCAGTTATGGGTCTTCGGTCTCTCGTGCTAGAATAACTCGGTGTCTTGGCAGCTACAAAGATCCCACAATTTTGGTTTCGTTTTCGATCATCAACTGACTTGACCCTAAACCGATAACCGTTAATGACAAAACTCTTTAAATGCAACACCCACTGAGAGGGGCCAAATGACATTGCCCTCAAGTCTGGATGTACGATGTCACCATTTACCAACATAGTTTCCACCTACATGCAGCGTAATGACATGCATTGTCGGTTCAAAAATGGTTAAAATGTACAGACCTATATATACGAGCAGATCATTAAACCAATACAACTTACCAGTTGCTTAAATACATGGGTAAACGACTCCATTGCTTGAGCTTCGCATGTCATTCTCGTTTGCCTATGTCCTCTTGCAGCAAGGCATGTCGCCATGTGATTGCTGTGAATGGAATACGTGAGTCCATCATTTTTTATTCTAACTTGTATATGAATACATGATCGTACCTCAAATATGGTTCCACCTCAGAGCAATTAAACAAACATGAACGCCATAACTGCTCCCATTTGGTGGTGTCCACGTATATTTGAGCACCACCTCCAAGCTGAATCCCTCTGCCAGAAAAGATCTCAAAACCCTCACGCAATGAATGAGAACCATCATTACTGTTTCTGCCAAATCTATTTCGGCGAGTCTCAACATCATCCAAGTACATAAAGCAAAACGACAAGCATTCCTCTACTATGTAACCCTCTGCTATAGAACCCTCAGGCCTATGCTTGTTCCTAACATACCTCTTGAGTATATGTAAGTACCTACACCGGCATAAGAAAATAATAGATGTTAGCACAGCATTTAGTAGCAATTATAAATGAATCCTGGTGCTGTTACCAATCAACAAATGTCGTATATGCATGGAATCATACCTTTCAATAGGGTACATCCACCGGTATTGAATTGGACCACCAATAGCAGTCTCAGATGCTAAATGTATTGGTAGGTGAAGCATAATGTCAAACAAGGAAGGAGGGAAAATCCGCTCCATTTGGCAGAGGGTTAATGCGATACGGGGGTTCAAATCAAGGAATGACTGTGTCGTGGCAGATTTTACACAAATCTTCTTGAAAAAAGTGCACATTTCAAGGATAATGGCAGCCACCCGCGGTGGGAGTATTCGTCGAATTGCAAGGGGTAACAAAGATTGCAACAGCACATGACAGTCATGACTTTTAAGACCCATCATTTTTTTTTCTTTCACACTCACACATCGTTGTATGTTTGAGGAATATCCATCTGGAACCCGGACATTTTTTAGCACTTGGCAAAACAGCTCTTTCTCTTTATTAGCAAGAGTGTATGCCGCTGGTGGCAACAATGTTTTGCTACCATTTCTGATCGGATGCAGCTCGGGCTTCAAATTCAACTTCTCAAGATCACCACGGGCCTTCACTGTATCCTTGTTTTTCCCATCCAAGCCTAAAAGGGTGCCAACTATACTATCGCACACATTCTTCTCTATGTGCATAACATCAAGGTTATGCCGCAGGAGGTTATACTTCCAATACGGTAGCTTGAAAAACACACTCTGCTTCTTCCAAGGTCCCTTGTATTCTGCAGGAGTGGGTGCAGGTGCACGTCTTTGTCTCCGTGCAGGCTTGGACTTTCTTTTCTTGCCAAGGGTGAACTGAAGACTAGAAAGTTTCAGTAGGCATGCTTCCCCTGAAAGTGCAGCTGGAGCCGATCGTAATTCCCACTGTCCATTGAAGGAGGCTTTCTCTTTCCTAAAACGATGTGTCATCGGGAGGAATCTGCGATGTCCCAAATAACATTGCTTTCGGCTACAAGGCAAATACATGTGATCCGTTCCCTCTAGACATTGTGGACAAGCTAACGCACCTTTTGTGCTCCACCCGGACAGATTCGCATAGGCGGGGAAATCATTAATTGTCCACAATAGGACTGCTCTTAGCGTGAAAGTTTGGTGTCGGTGGACGTCATACGTACGGACTCCATCATTCCACAATATATTCAGCTCTTCTATCAATGGTTCCAAGTAAATGTCAATATTATTTCCTGGGGCCTTCGGTCCAGGTATGAGTAACAACATTAGTAAATAAGGTTGCGTCATGCACATCCATGGAGGGAGGTTGTAGACACAGAGGACGACTGGCCAGGTGCTATGGGAGAGACTCATATGACCAAACGGATTAAACCCATCAGTTGCAAGACCAAACCTGACATTATGGGACTCTAAGGCGAATTCCGGGTAACGCCTATCCAACTCTTTCCAAGCAGGTGAATCACTAGGGTGCCTCATCATGCTATCAGTACTATTAGCTGTGTACCATGTCATATGTTGCGTTGTGTGCCTAGACATGAATAGCCGTTGTAGCCTCGTAGTTAATGGAAAGTAACGTAACACCTTTAACGGCACTTTTTTTTTTGTCGGTTCGGCTTCTTCGCTAAACCTAGAGTTACCACAAACTTTGCACAATTCATCGTCCTTATGCTCGTTCCTATAAAGCATGCAATCATTTGGACAAGCATCAATCTTGTGGTAATTCAAGCCTAACTCACCTATAAGCTTCTTGGTGTTGTATAAAGAATCTGGCAATGGGTCTGCTATAGGGAAGGATTTTTTTATCAACACCAGCAGTTTGGAGAATGAGGTATTACTCCATGAAAAGAGGCATTTTAGGTGATATAGCTCTACTATAAACTCAAGTTTTTTCATATGGGTTGCACCCTAGTACAGTTTGACATCCAACTCCTGAAGTAGACCATAGAAACGTGAGGCTTCTTCAATAGGGCCAGTGTTGGTAAATTCATCTACTGGACTAGGAGCATGATCAACTTGTTCTGAATTGAACAAGTCATCCATTAGATGGTGCATCCCTGGATTGGTGTCCCAGGACATGGCACAGTTGGTGTCGGGAATTTCCTCCCCATGATAGGTCCAAGGTTTATCTACATATCTATGATCCATACCAAATTCAACCATGTCAACCTCTATATCAATACGACTTTTCCAAAACCTGTTGTAGCACTTGCGACATGGACACTTAATTTGGTTATCAATAGCCACGTGGGCGAAACTATAATCCAAAAATGCCCGAAGTCCATTTGTATATTGGGGTGTTAGCCGACTACATTTCACCCACATTTTGTCAACAGTATGACTCATCCTATAATGAAAGGCAATGTTAACAAAATCACCATAGCCAGTGCAATACAGAAAGACCCAAGTGTGTATTCATATTGACAATAACAGATTGTGTTGGAAATGAGCAATTCAGACCGGTATTCTTTAAAGTATGGCACACATTTATTATAAATGCTAAATTACTGATTTCAAAAAACAGGAGGGATTTGGGGAAGAACCTGTGCTATTCGAAGAATTCCCCCAATTGGCTAATTTGCCACCCAACAAGATCAAAGACCCTGAGCCACTGCCACTCAATATCTGCTGAAATAACCAAGAGTTGGGAAAAAATGGCATGAGTAATGGGAAGCCTAGGAATATTGGTTACCATTAGCCTCCAATTATAAAAAAACTCAGCAAAGACTGTTTGTGCAATAGGTGGGTGTGGGTGTTAACCAACCTTATTACATCTATGGTGGCCCAATGTGGTCCATGCTGTTGGACTCTTGGAGTGCTTGCTCGATCAGTGACAATAGAGGTGCCGATTTCCACTGGTGGTCCAATTGGTTGCTAACGGAGAAATTTCTCATTATCAGTTATGGGTATCGAAGATGGTGGCTTACTAAGGCAACCAAGCTCAAATTGGTGGGAAAGTTTGGTGGGGAGTGGGGGTCTGTCAGAAATGGTGTTTCCACCAAATATACCCTGAAATATAATTAGCTGCTCCAAATTACACTAACAGGACTAATAGTTGGTTATTAAGTCTTGTGACCGAAAAATGTGACCAATAAGCAAATTGTTACAATGGACAGATACTATGGTTTAGTTACAATTAGTGGCCTAAGTTGGGCACAGTGGAATGTGTACCATTTCAGAAAGTGTAGAGACCTAATGCCAAATTGGTGCCCAAGTTTGGTGGGCAAAGCCACATATTGTAGTAGTGTTTGTTTTGCATGTTTTGGGTTTAAGATTTTAGAACATGCATATCTGCTACATTAAAAAAAAAAAATGCTATTTATTATTTTTGCCCCATAAAACATACTTCTTTTTTCACTTTGCCTCCTAAAAGTTAAATCCTCCCACTTTGCCCTCCGAATTTTATATCACAAGGATAAAATCCTCTCACTTTGCCCTCTCAAACTCAACTTCATCCATTTGTCCAGTTTTTATCTCAAATTTGGTTCGACTTGTAACTTATCAAACCTCCACCAAAATCAGCAATCTTATACTCATTTTAAAGCTATGAATCTCCTCTTTACAACCATATAAAAATACTCAAAATGGATCTCTATAACTCCAGATAATAGATAGAGTTGAAGGCGTAGATGAGAGTGTAAAGTTAGAGGATAAAGTGGGAGGATTTAAGTTCACTACTACAAAAACCCTCAGATATATCAGTAATTTACCAATATCTTATGTGTAAAAATTTCGAGATAGGATTGCATGATATAAAA
>QANT01008649.1:0-69809 GCA_003254885.1 Purshia tridentata
GCTAGCTGTATTTTCTTTTGTATTTTTTTTTTCCATTATGAAGTGTAGTCTTATAATTAAAATTGTTCATTTTCTAAATTACTTTTTAAAATTCATTCATACAAAAAAGTAATTAAATCGAAAATCGTTTAATTATCTAATTATTATAAAATAAATAGACGGTTGTGGTAATATACAGTGATTTGTACACTTTAATGTGCAAAGACGATCCCTTACTTATAATTTTTATAAAGGTTAATTGACTTTAAATACCAAATTTTAATAATTTTTTAGTTTAGGTACGAAAATTTAATAGCATTTTAGATTAGATACTAGTTGAAAAGTCAAACATAATAATATAGTAAATGGCACTATAATTCACAAATATTACATCACATGCCACTATAATAATAATATATATATTACATCCATACTATTACGTTAATTTATACTGTATTGTATTAAAACTAAAAAAAATAATTCAATCACATATTAACTGTTACTGTCTACAATTTAATTGTGATTGTCTTGGTAAGTTGAAAAAGACAACTCACACCACTATACTAAGTATTATTTTGAATAAAAGTATTGATTTGACCTCTATTTATACTATATTGTAATACAATTTCTCTTAAAAAAAAATTTCAATTCAGTTACAACCTAATTGTGACTATATCACATTTTAGCTGTGACTGTCATTCAGTCACAACTAAATTTGAAGTTGATGTGTACAAGACATCGATCCCTTACTTATAATTTTTATAATCCCTATATTATTTAACAACAAAGTGTACAACATATGGTAATTTGTCATGCAACGAAAAGGATCGATGTGTGGGCCTAATTTTCATTTTTATCCTTCAAGTTTCTGCATGCTTGCTTCTATTAGTTGCGCATTATTTTGATGATGAGGAAGAAGGGAAGTTAGTAATTAAAGGTAATTTAGGACGATAATGCTTTCCGAGTCCCATTCCCTGGGCCATACCATTATTATGGCTCTTCATGTGCAACTCGACCCTACATCCCATTTCTAACTTCTCAGCATTAATTTATATGGGAAGCAATAATTATTGTCGCAATATCATCAACCTCATCATATTAATTAATAGTTAAATTCACACTTGTTCAAAAGTACAACAAATAATTTTTTTAAAACTAATGAGAAAAATGATAAATTTGGTTCTTGAAAACACACTCAAAATATTATACGAACTAGATTGATCATTATCCCATAAATTAATTAATACTTAGGTCATTTTATATCTATATTACAACTTATGCATAATACACAACAATTTGTATAAGAAACATTATTTCGTGCAAAATAGATAATTGATAGATATCAATGTATCACACACTATTGAAGCTTCTGTATTTTTATTTATTTGGTGTGGCCTCTAAAGCTTATGTCTTTAAAATGTTACACAACTAAACACTAATATAAAGTCTAAAGTGCAGCACCGACTTTATTGAGTTGGTAATCTAATCTCTGCTACCTGTATCAGATTGTCGCCGCTCCTCCGAAAGGCTAAAGTGGCCGTTGGTGGAAAACACCGTTGTGGTCGGCGAGCAGTTGGACACGTGTTCTCCTTTTATAGGTTTTGAAACTGGGCTTCGTCCATTACATTTATGTATCAATTTTCTATTGCATGAAATTTTAAAGAAAATTATTAAAAATAAATATATACAAAGACAATACTTAATTGTTAAACTGTGGTCCTATCTTTTGACTATACGCACTCTTGCCTGAAAGAGTCAGCATTTTTTTCAGCTCCTCCGGTCCATGAAGGCCCATTAATATATGTTGTCACGTGACTTGCCACATGATGGCACATTACACGGTTCATCCTCATTTGACTAATCTCTCACAAACCATAAGAAGGTGTAGCTTCCACGTGATAGGCTACAATTATATGATGCCCTTCAACCACCATGACAATTACATATGAATTCGGGGACATATGGTTCTTGCACCAGATTATGGGCCACACTAATTGTTGGGCCTTAGTTTAATTTTAAGATTTGATAATCGGTTACCGAACCGACCCAACATGGTAACCAAAGAATAGGTCAAAATGATCTATAACAAATAATTTGGACTAATTGCCTTTGTCAAACAATGATAATGTATAAGATGTTTTTTCAATTTAAATAGTTATTATCGCACAGTAGTAATGATTACCACTGTGACAGTAGTCATTTCCGAACGTGCAGTGGTAATTTTCGAACGTTTAATAAGTTTTACCGAGAGTTCAGTAAATATGTTGAGCGCTCAGCTCATTAAAGTGAATTGGCCAGTCATCTTATTTTTATAAGTAGGCCGGCCGATCATGGCCTTTGTCGCTTTGGAATCCTAATTTTTACATATGCATGATATAACTTAATGTTTTGTACTAGAAAAATGTAGGTGTAAAAGCTTTTAATGTTATCCAAAAGAGACAACTCTTCCATAAATCTAATTAGGTCACATTAGGTTAGCGTGTATAAAAAAATAGATTATATAAGTATGAGAATGATATTAAAAGTCTAGTTGATACCACATGGTATTCCTTTGTGGGAGGTGGGTTTGAGTTCAAAACTCATGAACAATAATTGTTAATAAAAAAGAGATATGTTGATATTAAAAGATAGCAAGAATAAATAACAGTTTAGTATTGAATGATTACTAAATAGTAAATAATAGTAACACGGGGTTTATAACTCCAATGATAAAACTGAAAATACTCATAAATCCCTACATTTATTCGACTTTCATTCACTACCTCATTTTAACATTAAAGAAAAAAAGAGAAATTGAGGAAGAAGTGCCGATTAATTGAGGCCTACCAGTACAACTCTACTACCACATTTGGGCATGGGCCAGTGAGGTAACTACTTAAAAGCCCAAGGTCGCAACTTCAACTACTTTAACCGTCCCTTTACCCGCCAAAACCTTCCTCACTGTGTCTTTGTCCAAAACACTGAGACTATGGCGAACTTCAACTACTTTAACCGTCCCTTTACCCGCCAAAACCTTCCTCACTCTGTCTTTGTCCAAAACACTGAGACTATGGCGATCAATCTTCTTGTTTCTTTAGTCTCCATTCTCATCTCCACCGTTGCTTCACAGCCAACTGCTCCGCCATACCCACAAGAACTCATCAACGCCCACATTACCGCTTTTCCACCTCCTTCTTCTTCTTCAATCTCTCAGACCCCGACATCATCTTCAACAACACCACAGGCTCCTCTGGTCCCTGCGTTCTTCGTCATCGGCGACTCCTCCGTCGACTGCGGTACCAACAATTTCCTCGGGACCTTCGTGTTAGGATCGATTAGATAGAATGGGAAAAACACAAACTCAAACCAATAAAGAAATAGGCAAGAGAAAAAAATGTAAATAAGGACACCAAGGATTTAACGTGGTTCGGCAGTGTGCCTACGTCCACGGGCAGCGATATTAGAATAACTCCACTATATCAAATAATGGGTACAACGGAAAGATCTTACCAAGTCTAAGAACAAGACTTGATGAACACCTAGAGAGTACAAGAGGAATCACCACTTCTTCAAGCTATGAACACCTTGAAGGAAACACCAAAAGAAATACTTCACTTCTCTCACACTCTCTCTTTCTCTATACTCTCACTCCTCACTTTGAGTGGTAGTCGGAATGCAATTAGCTTGATTGCTTCAATTGCTTGATTTTAAATGCCAAGCCTCATCCTCCTTTTATAGCCATGGATGGATCCTTCTAGCAACTTGGACAATTGATTAGTCTCTAGATATTTCCACAAATTTCTAGCTACTAGGAGAATTGATTAGTCTCTAGATATTTCCACAAGTTTCTAGCTTGCACCAATATTCAACATTTGTGGAGTTCTCTAGATAATTCCACCAACTTAAGAATGGGGAGTATTCTACAAGCTTCTATAGAACATGGGCTGGATATTTAATTAGCCCAACACTTCGCTCGTGCCGACCGCCTCCCTTACGGCCGAGACTTCGACACGCACGGCCCTACCGGGAGGTTCTGCAATGGCAGAATTCCTGTTGATTATCTTGGTAATGTGCTTCTTTAAACACCACCCTTTTCTTGCATAGTGGGAAGTTCTAAATTCTAATGTTCTTTTTGTTATCTGGGTTATATCTGTGTTCTTGGTTAATTTCATGTCAATGATTTCGTTTGTTGGTTTTTTTCTTGGAACCCCAAATATTCGTTTCTTGAAGGAATAAAATGAGTTGTCAATGTGTTTTCTTGAACAAAATTTGTGGCAAAGTCAAAACTTGATTGTTGAGAGTAGGATGTTTCTTTGTAAGGTGTGTGTGTGTTTGATGAACTGGCTTAGCTAGCAAAATTTTCTCTTACAAGGGTTTTGTTTGTGGAATTTTCTATCAGCACTCCGTCTTGGGCTTCCTTTTGTACCGAGTTTTCTTGGGCAGACTGGAAGAGTTGAAGATATGGTTCATGGAGTGAATTATGCATCTGCTGGTGCTGGCATTATATTCACGAGTGGGTCGGAATTGGTATGCTTAATTATGCTATTTAGTCAGAATGCCTTTCAAGCTTGTAATATATTTTTCATTTAATCATGCTTTTAGCTGTTCAGTAATAAGGTCTTCATTTATATGGTTTGATTGTAGAATTTTTAGGCTTTTTGATTGGTAGTCAATAGGGCAGACGATATGGAACTTGGGATCTGCTATATCCACTTCAATTTTAATCTGCAATGTGATTTCATAGTTTTTATTTTTTTATTTTTTTCCTTCATGTTTATTTAGCAAAGCTTAAGTAGAATTGATTCCCCTTCATTCAAGCTTCTTGTCTATTAAGGGAATCTAGAGCATTATGTTTTGAATAGCTTCCACTCTTCTGGGTTATTCCAACTCATCAAAACCATTACTGGTGTAATTTTTTCTACAGGGTCAACATGTTTCCTTCTCTCAGCAAATTCAGCAGTTTACAGATACCTATCAGCAGTTTGTACTAAGTATGGGGGAACAAGCTGCAATTGATCTCATCTCAAATTCATTGCTTTACATTTCAATTGGAATCAATGACTATATACATTACTACTTGCGTAATGTATCCAATGTGCAAAATCTGTATTTGCCGTGGAGATTCAATCAGTTCTTAGCATCAACTGTGAAGCAGGAAATTAAGGTGATTTCCTAATTGTACTCTGATTCCAACCTATTGTTGTGTATATGATGATGGTTTCTAAAATAGTGTCCCAGTTTGGAGTCTAACTCATTACTTAGAGATCTCAATTTACTCCGATTTTCTGACTTCAAAAGTTGCCTTTTATATGTTGTCATGGTGGTACAGAACTTGTACAGCATAAATGTCAACAAGGTGGTTATCATGGGGTTGGCACCTATAGGATGTGCTCCACACTATTTATGCCAGTACAGAATGAAGGATGGACAGTGTGTTGAGGAGATCAACAACATGGTAATGGAGTTCAACTTTGTCATGAGGTATATGATTGAGGGGCTAGGTGAAGAGCTTCCTGATTCAAATATCATCTTCTGCGATGTGTTCGAAGGTTCCATGGATATAATAAAGAACCACGAACGTTATGGTGAGCGGTTTTCTAAACTTCTTCCTCCCATTTTACCAAATCTGTTATTGGTGTGCACATCTAATGCTCTGAATTATGCTTTATTGTTCAGGTTTCAAGGTCACTACCGATGCTTGCTGTGGGTTGGGAGACTACAAGGGTTTTATCATGTGTATGTCACCAGAAATGGCTTGCAGTAATGCCTCTAACCATATCTGGTGGGACCAATTTCATCCAACTGATGCAGTCAATGCCATCCTAGCTGACAATGTCTGGAATGGCCTGCACACAAATATGTGCTATCCCCTGAACTTGAGGGATATGGTAGCAGTGAACTCCTAAAGATTGGATGGAGAAGCTGCAACAATGGCCATACTCTAATGAATCCAAGATCCAATGGAGAAGCTCCAAAGGTACTCCTGGAAATCTTTTTGGTACCTATACTTTCTGCATCAAGTACTGATGAGATTAAAGTGTACCACCTACGCAAGCATGTAACACCTGCTTGGAAACATGACTGATCGAGATTGTGAAATTTTCTTGTACATATCAGAATATAAGTGACATCACCAAATTGTTGAGTGATGTATTTTGGCAAATAAATGTGCATTTTCTTGTTTTTGGTAATGCAATGGGATCCAATTTAAAGGTAGTTGTTAGTGTCATCTTCAGTGTCTGTTCTCAGCACAAAACTGGGAAAAGCAGTTGTGATGTCCCTGCATTAAATGAAATATAAGATCTGATATTGTTACGAGGTTTCTAATAGTAATTGACAATGCAGAGAATTGAGGTAAGTGGAGAATTACTTCAGGTATGGAATTGTCATGTTCTTCAATAAGGATGGATTGCGATCCACAAATTCCTTCCACTCTTCCAGATCAATCTTTCCATCTCCATTTAAATCTGCTTCCTCAAACGTCTACGAATTCCAAAGCAAAAGATGTACTTAATTTTTACATGATCAGACACAGTACCATGTAGCACCAATTTGCATGCCTTACCTTATCAATAATGGCATCAACAATGTCATCAGATAGGAACAAGTCTGACTCTTTCAGAAGCGCCAAAACCATCTCTTTGACCTTTCACCAAGTAAGCAAAGGATGAGCACTTCTTGTGTATAACTACTAATTCAATCAAATGCTTGAAGTCAAAATAAGCTCTGATGAATCTTCTCACGGTGTCAAATTTTATGCATGATTTTTGCTCACCACCTTTAATTGGTGCCCTTTCCACTTAATGTTAAATGTTATTATCCGTTTAGGACAGAACAAGAACTAGGATTTGAAAGTGACCATTTACCTCCTCGCGTTCGATGAAGCCTGTCTGCCATATATCATACAACTGAAATGCAACTGCCACATCAAATGTCAAAGTTTTAATACAATCTTTACATGCATATTGCACACACATTCAGATAAAAATGTGCAGAATCGCATACATGAAACTTTTTCTGCTTGGGGTGCTTCTGGATGAAAGACACTTAGACATCGAACAAACTCTTCAAATTCTATTACCCCATCATGTTTTGAGTCAAACATGTGGAAAATCTATGCCAAGATAAGTTGTCCCCAGAAAATAAACAGAATTGTTGGAATGGCAATAAAAGATCAGCATTCCAAATTTAGAAAAAAATAAGTTACCAATCACAGTTCAATTGTTAATGTCAAAGACTCTAAAACTTAAGTCAAGGAAGCTCACCCTGTCTGCAAAGAGACTTTGTATTTTGCTGTTTCTGAATAATCCGAGTTGAAACTCTTCCTGGAAACAAAGTGTAGAAAATGAATCCATACCACCAAATGAGAAGCTTATAACTTAAACTAGTAATAATGGTTTCTGAAACGAAGAGATGAAAACTTACTTTGCTTATAAGCCCATCATCAACTATAGAACTGCTTAACTTCCTGAACAGCTCATTCAAAGTCTCAATCTCAATCACCTTAACTGCAAAAACCAAGAATGTAATGCACAAAGAATAATGAAGTGAAACCCAAGATAGAAAATTGCACCCAAGAACAAGTAAATGAAAACAAAATGAAGCTTACAACATGTTTGAGCAGCAAGAACAGCTGCGTTTTCGCATTCAAGTCGCTGCTTCATGCAGACACAGCCCATCAAAAACGCCTTATGTGAACGAAAGTTGTGTTCTTTGAGGAGAATTGGTATACCGTAAAATAAATGTTAAATATAGGATGGATACAAAACTTTCCTAGAGTTCAGATAGCTTGCAATGTGAGAGCCTGTTAGCTGTACAAAATGTGCCTTTAAAAAGTGTTAAGGTCCTAAGGAACTATTAAACTTTTGGATTTTAATTACATTTTATAACTTTGTAACCGTCGGATACTTTATTTGCTCATGGATGCTTGTGCCTGACTCGCTTTTCCTAATGTTTTCTTACGCCATATTGAACTGAACTGGACTGAACCATACTTAAACGTATTAGACTAGACATGAACTATACTTGATTGTATTGAACTACACTGTATTGTACTATGCAGACATGGATTTAAATTATGGGACCTTATTATTTAGGCTGAATTCACTATTTTTATGGCCCATGTTGAAAGAAATGTATGATCATAACTTATCATACAGATAGATGCTAATTTGACATAAAAGTAGAGACTAGTGCTGCATGCACTTAATATCCTTTATTCATATTCACCAATTTGGTGAAAAGTTCGTGTGATAATGTGGAGTGTTGTCCCATATTAAAAAAGTAAAACCTTGCATAGTAGCTTATAAAACTCTTGAGCTACTTCTGCTATTGTCAATTAATTTTGGAATAGATGCTTAAATTCTTTTTATGGTATTTCAGTTCGAACTTATGCTTATTAAACAGGTGCACATGCCTTGATTGAAGAAGATAACAAAATTCCACATTAATGGTCATGGTTTCTTCTATTTGAATTTGGAATCTGGTTTTCTTTTTGGTGGTAGTAGTTGCTGGAAATGGATAGCTTATTCAGTTAAGGACATAAGTTCCCTTTAATACATTCCTTTAACCATTAAAGTTAGGGATGATACATAAGACAAGTTCTGAAATTGAATTTATAAATTTTATATTACAAAAGTACAAAACATAGTAATATAAATGATTTAATAAATAGAAAGAAAAACCAAATTAATTAATTTAAAAGTCACAGGCAAGTCTGGCGAATTTTCAATAGTCTACATTTTCTTTGATTATGGGAGGCAAGACCCTTTTGGGAAAAGCCTTGTGAACGACGAGAGTCGTGGACGTATGAAACAGAATATTGTCAATAGTAAGTTAATAAACAAATACATAGTGCTTCATTGACAAAATAACACCCACATGTACCAAATTTGCTATTTTAAAAGTGTTTTCAATATAAAAGTTCATTAGTAATAGTTCAGGTGAATCTCTGATCGTGTTTAACATTTAAATCTTCTTAGCAAAGAAAAAATGTTTAATTCTAGAACATCTAGGGGTGTATCAATATATATATATATATATATATATATTTCTTAAGTCACACAGAAAAAAGTTCCACAAAGTTGGGAAACAATGGGCCATCCAACTAAAAGAAAAATGGGGGATGATTATAACAATCTAAACTAAAATTTACACCATATGAGCAATAAACAGTTAAGTTACACAACCCACCATGTGAAAAGAGTGAAGTGTTTCCTTTAGTACAGAAACAGAATACACCACGCCTTGCTTGATCTCAATATAGGAGGCTATGCCGTGGAGTGGTCTTAATAGTTTATTTTCTTTGGCTCCTTTCATCCTCTATGTGCTGCATAAGCTGTAATCAACAGAGTACCATGCCCTACACTGGCTAGCTACTCGATGTGTGCAGTGTCAGGTATCTTTGCAATACAATTATATGATATCTAATCTTGAACTTCAGTGTTGAGCACAAAGCTAGGAAATGCCATAGTTATGTCCCTAGAAAACAAAAACCAAGCTTAAAGACATGAAACTCATGATGAAATGTGTTGTGAATTAGCATCTTAAGTTAGCTGAAAAAGACAAAGCAATTCATGTTTGGATAGTTGGTTGTTAATCACTACTTTCTCTATGGGCTGCATGTTTTACTTCTCAAGCCATCCAGGACCATAGGCAAGAACAAAGAGTTATATAAGTTGTGTCTTTATGAGACCACTAGGACCAGCCTCTTACATTGCCAACACTCATTAGCAAATAATATTTCTTGTTGCAATGTATGGTTATCTGTTAAGAATAGGTAGCTGACGAGAAATAAAGCTAAAGATCGATGAAAGAAACCTAGTGTCAAATAGATAGATGAAAGAAACCAGTGCTGGTGAGATTAACAGACTTTGGGACTCACTTTAGATATGGAAGAGTCATATTCTTTATAAGAGAAGGATGCTTTGCTACATATTCCTTCCACTCTTCTTGATCAATTTTACCGTCTCCGTTTAAATCTGCCTCCATCATTGTCTTTTGAAAAACACAGTATAATTAGATAGAATAATGATAAAATAGAATGCATAAACATGTGTAGAATAATCAAAACCTTATTGATAATTGATTCGACAACATCATCAGCAAGTGACAGATCTGATTCACTCAAAAGGGCTAACACCATCTCCTTCACCTTCCATGGTAGTATTATCCACAACATAGAGAAGTAGAAAGAATCAGATTTGCAGAAATTTCATCCTTTAAAAGATGAACAAAAGATGTGGAAACAAGGGATTATGTGAGAACATTTCAATATAGCCTACACATTAATAAGTACTGGGGAATCACAATGTACCATACATGAAAATTTTGTTGACAAACATTGACAGTGCCAGTTAACTTAAGTTTACAAAAGATGCATTGCTCCATTTGTTGATGGAATTAATCATTAAGAATGAGCAAGAGTAAGAGACTCTAAAGTATGAAAATTGATGTGCTAATTAACCACAATTTTCAATTTTCTTGAAGGAAACGTGTTCAAGAAGAAAATAGCAGGGGATTCACCTCATCACGCTCAATGTAGCCAGTCTGTCGTAGATCATACAATCTAAATGCAACTGCAAAGTATATACTTTCACAGTTTAGTGGTCATAAATATGCTTGATATTGTAGTGGAAAAGACGCATCTCTTCTATGCACACTATATACAGGAAAAAAAGAAAAAAGCAACAAAAGAAGAAAAATTATTATCTCCTATAATGGCATGATACTATCATACATGAAATTTTGTCTGCTTCAGAAGCATTTGGGTGAAAAATGCTTAATGACCGAACGAATTCTCCAAATGCAATAACCCCATTATGCTTGATATCAAACAAATCAAATACCTGCAATAATAATTTGCAAATTGTTAGCATATATCTTAAAATTCTAATTGGATTTATTTTCTTATTCTAGAATAGAATTATTACGGGTAAAAAGTCTTATTATTTAAGTAACTCTTCCTGCTGCAATCAACATAAAGGCCTTCTCTTTTTTGTGTGGAAGGTCAGAAATTTTGCACTCACTTTAATGTAGCATGCAAAAATTTGATCCACAGTGGACAAACTCACAAACACAAACTTCAAAACAAGAAAATTCAGTATATAAATAAAAAACACACACCCTGTCTGCAAAAAGATTCTGCGTACTGCTGCTTTTAAATAGTGCAAACTGGAATTCTTCCTGTTCAGATCATGTCAAAGATTCAGTGCAAGGCATTGTAAGAAAATGAAAGTTTTGAAGGTTCTATATCAACCTTCAATTATATAAACTATAGCTTTCAGAATGCAGAGCAAACATTGAGTCATCACTAGAAATATATCAAAGACTTACAATGCAACCTTAGCCAGCAATACCTTGTGGAGAAGACCATCGTTGGTTATGGAACTGCTTAGTTTCTTAAACAGTTCATACAAGGCCTCCACTTCATTTACACTAACTGTCAAATAATTGAAGTACCAACAAGTTTTAGAAATTTCAATTTTCGAGATTACGATCAGCCATATGATCCGTACAAACACTTATTATAAGCTTTCCATACACTAGAACATATACAACAAATTCAAACAGATAATTATCAGTTGCTCAGTTACTTAATTAACTTTTATGGTGGTACAGCCTTGCTCCTAAGCAAACCCAACACAAGTGAAAGAGAAAGGAATTCTAATAACGATGAACCAAGCAATATCATACAATAGAGATAGAAACGTATATGCACGGCATCAAACATAATGGCTTCATAAGAACAATGCCGGAGATAGATATTGCAGTGCATAGTAGGTAATTAAAGCAACTCTTGAAGTTTCAACTTACAAGCAGTTTCTGAAGCAAGAACAGTAGGCTCCTCATACCCTGTTCTATGTCTATGGACTTTGGAACTCTTCAAGCAAAAGCAGTGCATGAAACCAGGCATGATTCCAATTAAAGATTATCAAATGCTTGATCTGCCAGGATCCAATAAAAAATGCATCAAAACAATGAGTATTCTGAGTATTTTCATCAGATCATAATATCATATGCTTACCTATTCCATATATCCCAGCTACAAAAACAGAAAAACCCAACACCCACAAGTTTTTCATGTTGAAATTTAAATGAAACTACCCTCATAAATGACCCTTAAAACTATCATATAGAATCAAATTCAAAAATTGAAAAATCTCAGCCACCCATTTTCCAGAAATGGGTATTAAACCTGCTTAATTGGTTGGTCAAGCTATTTAATTGTTAAGAACTGGTACATATATGAAGGAAGATCCATACAGGACCAAAGCAAAAAGTCTTGATCTGGGTACATGTACTTTTGGTGGGAATAAAATAGATCAATGACATGCTTTGACCATTGGTGAAGGTCGTAGATCTAGCAAAAACATTGAAAAGAAGCACTAACAGAACTGTTGCATTAATCCCAATTAACACAAATGCAAAGCTAGTACCTCGCATAACCAAGCTGCAAAAGCATGAAGAAAAAGTCAACCAGACTAATAACAGAACACTGTCTGCTTTCATAGTCTGAATTCTCAACCTCCAAATCCACAAAAAAGAACAAGCAGTTTCCGAACATTATTTTCCTTGCAAGCAAACAATGAAAAGGAATAAACCCAACATGGCAATACCTACCTACCTGGTTGACCCCAGCACATAACAGCAGCATGCAAACACCAAACCATTTTTCCCCACTAACACCCAAAATATCGAAATGGAAAGGAATACCAAAAAGTTATATATGACGCATGAAGAGCTATAGATTGGCTTAGTTTTGTGAACCTGACCTGGGTTAGTGCTCAACTTTAAACTTTAAAAAGGAGTTGATAAAGCTATTTCACTTTCATTCACAAAATCACAAGTACTATACTCCATTAGTCCATTGGCGCATAACTATTGGCTTATATTCTTCTTCTGACTTCTCGTGCATGCCAGTGTATTTAAATAATAAATTTCGTTTTCCAGTTTCTGCTGCCATCACTTTCTCTATTTTTTTTGCCTTCATTTCTTTCAATTATTTATTTATTTTATTTTATTTTATTGTTTTAATCAGTTATCTGAAATGTAAGCATTTACTAATGTCAAAGGGACACCAAATTTGAATCTTATATTCTTATGACATTCTTTATGGGGAATTATTGGTATATCACTGTATCTGGCTCATTTTCTAAGTGTTTATATTTTTGGATTAAGTTGTTATTTAATATTTAATACCATCAAACATTGTGACGAGACTTGAGACCTCTCGATCTCTAACATTATTGAAGAGAAATAGAATTAGATTAATTATTAGTTGGTGCATAATATTGGTGTTTTGATTTGCAGGAGGTCTTGAAACTTTCAATCCCCACTTGTTTATTGATTTAGAAGGTATATAGTAAAACTGTAGCTATATGTGTTTCTTCGTCTACATTTCTTCATGTATAATAAAAGTGTACGTGAGGGTGTATTATGATATCCATTTTTTTTGTCAGGCCTGATATTAATTTTGTTATATATATAATACACTTTAAATTTTGATTGGTTGACTCGAATATTTTTTAAAGTCAGATTATTATATCCAAAATCAAATACAATATTCTAATAAAAAGTATAAATATAAATAGAGACATAGATATAGAGGATAGATTTCTTTAATTTCTGTGTTTCCCGGTTGCCAGCTATGAGTCTATGACAAACTGTTTGTTTAATGAGAAGGACGGGCTTCCCATGAACCCTGCTCTCGGTCGGTGTAGTCATCTAGTGCCACGTGGATTTTCTGGTCGCCTAGCACAAATGGCAATCTTTGGGCCTCAGCTTGAAAAGTGATCCATGGGCTGTTATTGGGCTTTCTGACGTCAGCCTTTTGGGCCTTCTCCGCGCGTTGAGTGTAACAACGCCTCCTAAAATTTCCTAGTCACGAATTCGCTGGCTTTGATCGTTCTCCTCTCTGTCCCCCAAGCTCCAGGGATACACAGAAATGGTGGTATCTATCTTTTGCAGGTAATCTCTCTCTCTCCCTCTCTCACTCTCTCATATCGGTTTTTTCCTTTCCTTGTCTTCCCTTTTTTGACCTTCATCATTCTAGTTATTCTTCATCAACCTTCAGCTGGCTGATCTACAAATTTTACGAACTCATGATGAATTTTATTTTATTAGGTTTTGGATTTGAAGGGGTGAGTTCTTTGGGTGACAAAAATGGAAGTGGATTTCGTTACAAGTGGGATACAAGAGGAAGAAGCTTTTGGAGTTGATGAGAATTATAACAATGTAAGCTTTAAGCTTCAAGTTCATTTGATTTATTGAACTGTAGCTAGTGCCTGGTAGTTGTGTTTATGTCTTGCTAAGCTCAAGAAAGACGCTTGTCTCTGTCTATGCTGCTGGATATGTTACTGTTGTATATTTTTGGTATAGCTCGATTTTGTTGAATTAATGATTATATATGGCAAATGTGTTTTTCTTTTTAAATAATTGTGGTCTGAGAATGAACTATTTTTATCTAATAAGTCAGACATAGATTATAAACAAATTTGTGAATTGTGACCTGCTTATTGTGATTTGTGGGTATACAAGTTTAAGTTTCAGCTACTTGGTTTGCTATGTGTTTGAGATTAATTTGTTGGTATGTTCAGAATGTGCAGGACAATCCTAATTTTGAGGGTGAAACATGTGGAATATGCATGGATGCCGTTATTGATAGGGGTGTTCTGGATTGCTGCCAGCACTGGTATGTGTTTAATAGTGTCTTTGTGACCTCGCATTCACAAGGAAGTTTAGTAGGACTGTGGAGTCTAGTTAGATTTTTCAATTTATTTAAAGGTTCATGTGAGGTGAAGTTATCCTCTTGCTCACACCCTTATTGTGGAATAATTGAGCTAAAATGAGATAAATGTATTGTTTACCATGACTTATATTGTGTTTGATAGATGAAAATTTTATTTCATGAAATGGGCTTGTCTCGTGGTTTTTTCAGGTTCTGTTTTGCATGCATTGACAATTGGGCTACCATTACAAACCTCTGCCCACTTTGCCAGAATGAATTTCAATTGATCACATGTGTTCCAGTGAGTGATGCAAATAAACGATACTTTTTTCCCCATCATGGTTTTAGTATTAGTTCTGTTGTCATTGATATAAATAATATAATGATATTAAATACAACTAGTTGCAAAGCATATTTCTTTTGATTTCTACACACTGGCTGTTTTCAATAGTTTTCTTTTTCTTGGCAAATACCAATTTTAAGTTATCTTTATGTTGGTGCAAAGTCGTGCTAAAGCATATGAGACTGATTTGAATGTGAAGGTATATGATACTATTGGGAGCAGCAAAGTGGATGAGGATTCATCTTTCAGGTACTTTGATAATTAAGAATAACATGTTTAAGTATATTGTTGAGGGTCCACTGTTTGCATTTTTATGTGTCTTAGAGCCTTAGACTTATTATTATATGGTTTTCAAAGCCCATACTCTTATGTGGCGTTCTTATAAATCATGATATTGGCATTCATGATTCTTTTTATGAAATTGCAATTAAGCGACTTATTGTCTTATTGTGCCTAGGTTTTAGCCGAGACTAATTTTTCCATATTCATCTATGCAGAGATGATGATTGGTGTATTGAAGGGAAGAATAACACACTCTCGTTTCCATCATACTATATAGATGAGAATGTAATTATCTTTACTTGTATTCCTTTTAAGATCTTCTTGCAGTACCCATCATATATTTCTAAAATTATCTTTACATGTATTCTTTTCCATCATACGTCAAAAGGATTGATCTTTGCATCACCACTTCCCGTCACATCAAGATGCATAATATTAGTGGAGAGGAATTGATTAGTAGTTTATACAGGATATTCCCTGTTTAGAAATGGGAATGCTTCTGTGTTTCCTGAAAAATGTCAAATAAAAAAAAAAGAAAAAAGATAAAGAGTATGGAGGTTAGTGTGATTCAAAAGTAATAGTTGAGACTAAAGTTTCTATTTCTCGTTCACCAAAAAAAAGGTTTCTATTTCTCAAGGCTGTAATTTACGTCTTTATTTTGTCGTCAAGCTTACATTTCGACATTTTATCATCTGATATTGAATTATTATGTTCGTTTATCATTTTGTAGGCAGTTATCTGCTTGGACGGAGATGGTTGCAAAATTCGAAGTGTATCAGCAACCATGGAGGGAGATACCAATCTCGATACATCAATTGCCTGTGATTCATGTGACTTGTGGTAAACAATCAATTGATTTGATTGATAAACTTTCTCCATGTAGATATATGATTTATCTAATTGCCTTTTTACTTGAATGGAGACAGGTACCATGCTTTCTGTGTGGGATTTGACCCTGAGGGCACGTCTGAGAGTACATGGTTATGCCCTAGGCAAGTTACATGGTGATGATTGTTTTGTTCATTGGTGTTGCACTGTTGGTCCTTTTTTTAAGTCTAGTTTATGAATTTTGCCTCAAAGCTTCAGTTTTATTGTTTTATCAGTAAGCATTTTTCATGTATGAGCAGAACCTCACCTCTACACAATTTTTTTAAATTAATTATAATTTATTTTTCTGTAGATGTGTAGTTGATGAAATGCCACAAAAATCACATGCTAATTCTGTACAGAGGTCTAACAGCCAGTATGATCCAGAAAATGCAAATAGTGAATCTTTGGCTGATGATTATTTTTCTAAAAAGGTGTCTGTATCTGTTGCTGATAGTGGTGAGACAGCTGTTGTTGTCTCAATGGTTGGAGTACCAAGTGAGAGCATTTTGCCAACTGTTGAAGTTGGCAAGGACCTGAAAACTGAAACATTGATATCAGCTTCTGAGGACAGCCATTCCAGCGAAAGAACTATTCCCCAACCAGTTTTGGCAGCTCAGGAACTACAACTTTCCTTGTCCTGTGTTACCTCCTTCAGTTTACCTTCAAATTCTTTGCCACACAATCAGCTTAGGATGAGTACTGATAGATCATTGAATGATCGTAGTAGCTCTGATGGCATCAGACATTCTTCCGAAAAGGTGTTTAATGAATCATGCATTAGCAATGAACTGTCTGACAGTGATCCCAATATGGGTCTTCATCTTGGGTTATCTGTGGGCTCATTTTTTTCTGGTAATTACATATTTTGCCTTTTGAAGCTTGATAATTTCATGATTAGGATAGCATTTACATGTTCATCTCATTGTTAATGTGCCCCTAGTTGTTGACATGAATAATAATGGAACTGAAGATCAAGAGACTGGAGACGTGAAGAATCACAATCCTTCTGACGAATGTTTGTCAAAAGGTATGAAGTTTCTTTAGGAATCATTTGCTGTGCTTTTTTTTTGGGGGGGGGGGGGGGGGNGGTGGGAATTATTTATACTACAGCTCATGCACATTGCCTATATGAAATGTTTCCAGCTGACAAGATTTTACCAGATCAAGAGACTGAAGATGTGAAACACAGTCCTTCAGAAGAATATTCGCCGAAAGGTATGACTTTGTTTTAAGCAGCATTAGTTGTCTTTTATTTCTTATATCTTTTGTTTGGGGGAGTGGGGAGCGAAATAAATTTCTATTAAATTTTTTATACAACAGTCACTTATGCACATTGGCTCCATTTTTAAATGTTTCCAGCTGACAAGATTGTACCAGATGCTAGTTCAGATGCTCCTGAAATTACTGGTGGGAAGAGAAAGCGTACTGATTGCAGGTCACATGTCATCCAAATATATCCGTTGATTCTTATACGGTTTTCAGCAATTAGTGCTCATAACTATGTTGCCTCAGGTTTTGTTACTGCTATCCTCGTATCATAATCTGCCACCATCAATTGTGTACTCTAGTTTTCCTAATTCATGTTGGATGTATTGTGTTTCTGCCACCATCAATTGCGTAATCGCCACTCTAGATTTCCTTATGTATGATGGATGTATTGTGTTTCTGTTCTCCATAGAAATCCTTGGTTCATTCAGCTGGCTTGTGGGTCTTGTAGTGGATGGTAAGTTTTCAGGAGGGAGTATCTCCTCTTCATATCTTTTGGATTCCGTTAAGGTGGTCCCTATCATACTAATACCACTGCATTGTGGTAGTTTGTAGGTAAAACCAAACCAGGGATGTAGGGGTGTCAAATGATTGGCTTTTCCATATTAACATTCATGCAACATAATTTTGAAAATATAAAAAATACTTATCTAGAAACATCAAGAAATGTCAGTCCAAGTTAATTAAACTGATTGAACAAAAACTGCATGTTTATTTAAAGTTGATTTCATCAGCCTATGTTTTGTTATGTTAGCCTATTTCCATGTCTATTTGTTGTCATTTGCCTGAAAGATGTGTAATTCATATGGAAATTTGCTATGGCCTTACATTCTTCATAGCAGGTAGAACAAAATTTCTGACTTTTATTTTACCTTCTTGACTCTTTGAAATAATAGTGATGACTTTCATACGGGTGCTGATGATGGAGATACTAACCGTAAGATTGAGACTAAAGTTTCTATAAAGAAATTTAGAGATAAGGAGAAGGTTCAACTGAATGCTTCCAAAGACCAAGCCAAAGCATCTGGTTCAAATGACTCTAAAAACTGCTCTAGTCTGACTGTAGTCGCCAAAGATAGCAGGTTAAAATGTCATCCTGTAGAGGGGAACACCACTTCCGATATATTGAGCATTGTTCAAACTACAAACCGTAAATCTTCTAAGGGCCTTGCACGCCCTAAGCCTGCTGATAAAAAATCAGAAGAACAAGAAACAATGGCTGGTTTGAGAGTTAAAAAGATCATGAGGAGAGCTTCTGAGGACAAGGAGTCATCCCTGGTTGTTGAGAGACTAAGAAAAGAAATAAGAGAAGCTGTCTGTAACAAATCTTCAGAAGATTTTGGTGAAAATCTTTTCGATCCAAAGCTTCTTGCTGCGTTTAGGGCAGCTGTAGTAGGACCTAAAACTGAACCTGTTAAGAAGTTATCACATTTGGCACTGAAGGCAAGGAAGGCAATGTTGCAGAAGGGAAAAGTACGTGAGAACCTAACAAAGAAAATTTATGCAACTTCCAATGGAAGACGAAAACGTGCATGGGACCGGGACTGTGAGATTGAATTTTGGAAGCATCGATGCATAGATACTACAAAGCCTGAAAAGGTTGAGACTTTGAAGTCAGTTCTTAGCCTTCTAAAAGGGGGTACAGGTGCAGGCCAGGAGTCTGACAGGCAGTCCACAAATCCAATTCTTTCCAGGTTGTATTTAGCAGATACATCTGTATTCCCAAGAAAAGATGATATTAAGCCTCTCTTAGCTCTTAAAACTGCAGGTAATTTAGAGCCGAACAATAAACAACTCAAGTTGACAGAAAAGTGTTCAAAGTCATCTCTTAGTAATGGTACTTCAAATTGCACAGAAATGAATAAGGTTTCATCAAAAGTTGGGGTTCCTTCATTAGAAAATGATGGGAATAAAAATAATGTTCCAAGCTCAGAGGATGCATCTGCTACTAACAAAGTACATCGAGACAGACACTCAGAAGGGTCCTTGGTTTCTTCATCTGGTGGTTCCAAATCTAAAACCAATAGGGAAGTGGTTGACAAAACTGACGCTAAAAAAACTGATAAAAGAAAATGGGCTTTAGAGGTTCTTGCCAGGAAAACGAGTGGTGCAGGCAGGGATGCAACAATTGAAAAACAGGAAGATAAGGCTGTGCTCAAAGGAAATTACCCGTTGCTAGTATGTAACAGCTTTACTTTTAAAAGCATTCATTTATGCTGTTTGGCTTGGAAGGTGATATAATTCTATTTTGTGGTTGCTATGAGCAGGCTCAATTACCAATAGACATGAGACCAGTTTTGGCACCCAGTCGTCATAATAAAATCCCCATATCAGTGAGGCAGGTATGAAGTACCTTTTGTGTATGCCTTCTATTAACCAGGATGGGTGTGTGTTCTATGTCAAATTAATTACATCTCTTGTTAGGTTACTCTTTGAGTTATTTTGATGGGAAAAGATTTTGAATATGGAAAAGGGTTCTGCCTTCAGTGGACTTTGAATGCAAAATCAGAAAGGTGGAAGTGGTTTTAAATTTTCTTACGGGGAAATTGTAGAAAGTAACCTGTTGCCGTAATTTTTATAATCTTGCATGAGGCATGACTCATAAAGCAAAAATATGCTAGACACACCACTGCTTCCACCACCAGAGCATAAAAATTTCTTATCAGGAAATGTGAAATGAGTTTCTTAGCATATGTTAGTGTGATTATAAAAGTTGCCTTTTCAACTGCATTAATTTGTTCCATTTTCATGATGCTGGAGGTTAATTGGTACTTTTTACTTGTTATAAATATCTTCTGTGCAGACACAGCTGTGCCGTCTGACAGAGCTCCTCTTGAGGAAATCAAATCTGCCAGTGATCCGTAGAACTGCAGATACAGAGTTAGCTGTTGCAGATGCAGTTAATATAGAAAAGGAGGTTGCTGATAGATCAAACAGCAAGCTAGTGTATCAGAATCTATGTTCCCAGGAGATATTGCATCGCTCAGAAAACAGCAAGTCTAGTGGAGCCCCAGTACTTCATTCCCCCCCATCTGCATTACCTGCTGATAAATTAGAACAAACTGCCAATGAACGTTCAATTGATCCTGTAATTGAAGCAGCACTAAGAAATGCCGGTCTTCTGTCTGATTCTCCTCCAAATAGTCCACATCCCGATATGGAAGTTCCTGCAGAAGAAGTCAACCCATCATTATATATCAAAAAGGAAGGGCCTGATAATGTATTTGAAATGGATTTTCATCCAGATCTGGACATATATGGTGATTTTGATTATAATTTGGAAGATGAAGACTACATTGGTGCCACTGCTACAAAAGTCTCTAATGATCAACCAGAAGGAGCATCAAAACTGAAACTGGTTTTCTCTACTCTTCACCCTGAAAGACCTAATCATACTCTTGATCTTGAAAAGACTGAAGAGACTGTTGAAGTTCAAAAAAATTCTTCCTCCATGCTTGACAATCAAACTTGTTCAGGTTGGGAAAACTCAACCACGGAGGGTGGGACTGACAAGTCTTGTGTTCCTTTGGAATCCTTATTTGGTAAAGAAGGTGAAGAGCTTTCTGTTGCAGAATGTGAAGAATTATATGGACCGGATAAAGAACCACTGATAAAGAAATTTCCAGAAGCATCAGAAAAGTTATATGGACTAATTGATGCAGCTTCGGTTAAAGACAAGGATTCTAAAGAGAAAGAAAATCATGTGCCAAAGCCAAACCAAGCAATAAAGGCATCAGAATCTGGTAGTGAGAACTATGAACAAAAAATGATAGTTGCCAATGTCAGTTCCAATTCCTCTGGGGGAGAGGATTCTACAAGCCATCCCGAACCAGGTAGAAATGTTGAAAGGAAGGAGAAGAAATCCAATATGGATTCTAACAATCAGTCTAACAGCATCAATTGTGTATCTAAGAAGGTCTTTCCTAGCCACTTTTCCCTAAAACTCATCTTTCATATATGTTATCTTTCCATTCTTTAAATTCATATAAAATGGATTTTACTACTTTGTATTAAATTAAAGTAATTGACTTGGGAGATTAGTTTCTTCCCCAATTTGGCTGACTTGTCATTCCAATCTTCTACAGGTGGAAGCCTACATTAAAGAGCACATCAGACCACTATGCAAGAGCGGTGTGATTACAACTGAACAATATAAGTGGGCCGTGGCAAAAACTACTGACAAAGTTATGAAATACCATTCTAAAGCCAAGGATGCAAGTTTCCTTATTAAGGAAGGTGAGAAGGTGAAGAAACTGGCAGAGCAGTATGTTGAGACATCTCGACAGAAGGAAAAAGGCGATCCTCTATAACAGGAGTCATTTTCAGCTCTCAGGTTATTCAGAGCTTCCACTCTCTCCTAATTGGTGTAATTTGTGTATGGTTATGAGAGGCATTGTATAAACACCCCCGCATTGCATAAGTTGATGAAGAAAATATCTTGGAACGTATGTCAGGGTTGGTTTTCTGCCTGAGCACAAATCATATACAAGAATCTCGCAAGTTATTGTGCATCACATTGGCATAGGTGCTTGTGTGGCAAGAGAAAAACCTGATATGAAGTTGTATGCTATTGATTTAGATTTTCATGTTTCTTCACAACATAATATGAACTCTGGACAAAAAACAATTTTGTATGAATATATTGGGCTTTACTTTCATGGCCCTTAAGGATGGTTGACATTCTAAAGACGTCAGGGCAGATTAAGGAAGGTAGATGGAAACAAATGCTGATTGAATTTTCGAAGAGTTCTGTAATTTCTATTATTTCCATACAAAAGGATGAGTGATAAAACTTGAGTTTTTAGAATTGGGAAGTCCAAAACACCCTGTGAATCTCGAGGTTTGTTTGATAATAGCATACCATCTTATGTTGATAGGTGAGAGGTCCACTCAGTAGCTTTATAATTGTATTAGATGATGTTATGGTGAATTGTATTCTTTCAATTAATACTTGGTCATTAATTTTTGCAATGATAAGAAGTGTGGTTAGAGCAACGTCTACCGTGCACTCCATATTATGTATGGAAGCGTATTATTAAAATAAGAATGATGTCTTGTTAAAAGGGAGTCCTTCAAGCATAAGTGATGGACATCAACCCTATTAAGTACTAACTGGCTTCATTGATGTGCATATAGAACCTGTAAGAGACAACACATAGGACCTGAATACTCCACTATCTTTTCATAATTCACCATCCTCGACCTTGCAATATTTGAATACATCAACACCACCAAGATATGCCCATATTTGAATACATTTAACAATACCAAAATTTGACCATAAACCTTTGCTCGAGTAGTGGGGCTAGAGATCTCGCAACAAAATTTGACACAAACAGAAAGACAAGTGAGCATTGAATAAACGACCATACAGCAAGGGGCTCCAGATGCCATCATCTAGGTGCGGTTGTCCTTCCAAATCCGACCAGAGACCCGAAGCTTGAGTTCCTTCCTGTCTCCACCAGAGAAAAAAAGTGCCATGTTACGGTGGATTATGAGACCGTCATGGCTATCCCTGACCTTCTGGTGGCTTTCATGTATGCTCCGAGGGGTTCCTTCCCATATTAATTTCCTACCATTTGCCCCCACCTCCAGTCTATAACTGAAGTTTCGTGCCTCAACCCCATCTCCCATGAAACGAATGAATGCAATGTAAACAGGGGCCATGCCCAGTTGGAAGGCTTCAAAGTGCAGGCAGAAGTACTGGCTGTAACAGTTAAATACCTAACAAATATAAAGAAAGTGAATGAGCATCAATGAAAACAAACACATGGTATCAGTTAACGAGTACCCTAGGTGCCAAAAATTAGCCAACCCCTAGATTAGTAAGCTTCTGTTGCCCACATTTTTAAAAAAAAGTAAGAATACTTCCATCAATTATAATAGTCACCAAAACCGAAATGATGTGACAAGTAGCATAGCAGTCTTTACTTGTTAGAAACAAATGAAGTTCATAGTGATCCAAGAACAAATTAAATACTATCGTGTTAAGTAGGATCCAAAAGTTGCAGTACTCACATGCTTCACTATCATTTTGACTATAAAACATTCAAATTCATTCTCAAAGTCTACACCCCAGGAAACAATCAAATTCAATACATTATTTGAAGCAGAATCTACAACACCAAATCAGAACTCAAGCAATGAAACTCCACTTACCATAAGCATCCTGCTTGCATTCTCAACCTCGCGGGGATTAGACTTAACACAGAGGTGATTAAAGGTGCAACCATTGTGCATGTCAACCTTGTGATCTTCTCTTAGATGGTCAACCAGGAATGGAATATCCCCAACCACTGAGCACTCAGAACCAGGGTATGGGCAATTGTATGGTCTGAAGTTGCACTGAGCCTCATGCTTAAGTTTGCTGTAGTAAGGAAAGATCTCCATGCAGCCCAAAAAGCTATACTTACAAGGAAGTTCTAGTGACTCGGCCACTTTCTCCAATGCCAGACACCTGATGTCTCCAAGTTCTTCTCTACAAGTCGGGCATTGGTCGTTCACCCTCAATTTACAGGTGGAGCAGAGAGTGTGCCCATTTAGGCACTGCAGAAACAAAAACTCAGAAATCAACTACTTCCCAAGTTCCAACCAAGTAGTGAATCAAAATGAAAACTCTAGTGGCATATGCTTGACATTTAGGAAATCAAAATATCATGAAGCTCAAAGCAAACCCAAAAGCTCAAAACATCATTACACCAAAAATATTCCTCAGATCAAAAACCAACCACAAAAACAGTTTCTTTATGAGCAAGGAACTAACTATGAATCCATTCTACATTCCCTCTAGTTTATCACTAAAACAGGATCAGACCTTGCATCAACGGAATACCCACATACCAGAATTTCATTTCCCAACGCACTCAACATCAAAGTCACCCAAAAGCAATCATAATCCAACCAAAAAAGAAAATTTAAAGTGACCCATTATGGTAAACAAGTTTATTAACACACCTGGTGGATTGGTGGGTACATAGAGTTTGTGCAGACGGGGCATTCTAGAAGCTCATGGACGCTTGCTGCCGGAGACACAGCCTTGTTGTGGGACTTGGCCGAGGCCAAGAAAAGATGGTGGTGGCGGCGGCGGCAATAAATGTCTTCCCCATAGATCCCATCAAAGGTTGAGGTCAAGCATTCAACACCATCCTCCATTGCAGTCGTTATTCATTCATTCAGGTATGAATGAAAAAAGAAACCATACATACACAGACTACAAAACAAGTACTTACTTTTTCTTTTGTCGGTTATATTTTTCCTTTCTTGCAACCTTGCCTCTCTGTGATTTGGTAGCTGAATCGCTAGTGCCCAGAAAAAGATAGATAGGAGGAGAAGAAGAAAGGCTAAAAAGGGAGAGAGAGAGATATGAGCAAACAACAATGCTTGGAAGGAGCTGGCTTCTTTGGGAGTATTTGTTGAAGGAGACAGAAAGGTCGCCATCGGTACCACCTAAAATATAATGCTCTCACTTCTACCAAGTGCTAAGGCAGTTAATGCCGAAAATAAGCACCAACTGCACAGTCTGCACCTATTTAAATATGAGATAAATGTTCTTGTCAAAGAAAAAAAAACAATATAAATATTATTTTACTTTTTAAACTACTGTACTTATATAAGTTTGTTCTCGTTACTTTATCAATTTACCTACCTCAACTGAGAAGTCTGAAAAACAAAATGTGGTTAGTGAGTACCTGCTGAGCCACTTTGTATTATTCAGCGGGTAATTGCTGAATTAATACCATTCGGCCTTGATTTGGCTAATGAATTGTGATCATAAATAAAAGAATGCAAAAAAAAAAAAAAACTCATAAATTTACTATCATATTTCATCTGAAGACAAATAAAGTACGAGTGGAGACTTGATTCATCAAAATTAATATATTTTTTAACAATATTATTACCCGAATAATAGAATAAAGAGATAAAATTTACGGTTTAGTAAATGAAAGATGAAGAAATGGGGTTATATGAGGAGGAGGCGTGCTTGAAATGTTGTGGTTGGGGTTTAGGAGTGTTGGGTTTAGGGTGTGTAAAGACATTTTTTTAATTTTTTTCTCAAAAACTATGGGTTGTCTTTTAAAGTCGTTTCACTTTGTCAAACGTGCCCATTCACAAATTAAGTAAGGAATATATAGTGAGAGCAAGTGGAGTGTGCATATAGCATCACTCTTAAATATTGCTTCCTAACTTTGTGAATTTCAAGGGGGTCCTTGTGTTTCAATATTTAGCGTGGAAGTTTTTGTTATTCTATTAATTATCCCATATTTGAAGAATTTTAAATTTTCAGCACACAACCAATAAAAACATAGTCTAATTCTTCATATTGCTACTATCATTTTCAGATATTTTAAGGCTTTCTAGAGATTTAAGGTGAAGTTCATACCATCTTTTAGGCACAACAACCCCATAAAATTTTGATATATAAGCATAAGAAAAAATGATTAATTTAGAATAATCTTAAAATTTAATAAATCTATTTTATTACATAATAATAAATAAATAAAATGAATTATGTAAATAAATAAAATGAACACATAAATATGTAACAAATTTTTCCAAGAACAAAATCTATCCATTTACAATTCATTTAACCAAGTGGGTGGGCTGTTTCATGCATGCATAAAACTAACTATGAATTCATAACATGTTTATAGTGTGATGTGAGAAAAATTAAATGAAAATTTTATAGGTATTAATAACATCTAAATAGGACAACATGGCTCCCAATTAATTAGGGTTCCTTTTTTTGGCTCTTGAAATAGATGCTCACGTTACAATTTCTAATTTTCTACTATCTGTGATGCTATTGACCTGTGTGCTGAAGGTGCTTTCATGGAGGAAGCCAAGACATATATTAGATCTTTTCCCTCTTTTATTTGTAATTATACCCTTTGTTTGTAATCAGTCAATGCATCTTCTTACCAATCATGTTTTCTTGTCTCTCGACTTTCATGTGTGGGTCAACCTAACTTAGTTGTGTGATACTAGTTCATACTACTAATCATCCTTAATTTTTTAAAAATTTCATTCCAAAAAGAAAAAAAAATTACAACATTAAATACCTTCTATTGTTCCGTAGAAGACTTGCTATTATTAATAACACATTATATAATATTTTTTAGTTAAATGCTAGATAGCAAAAATAAAATTAGATTGTAGTTGTTGAGTAGTTTAGTTAGATGATCCATAAAATTGGTCAAAATACATCCAAGTTCCATCTTTTTCACTAAATAAAAATAAATAAATAAAATTATATTATGTGGTATTTACATCATATAAGAAACTCAGGGGGTGGTTCTGAACTTTTGATATTTACAATGTGATCCAATTTTTCATGAGCTATTATTCATACAAGGTCCGAAGGTATTCGAATTCGGACCCTGATGAACCAAACCCGCTTGAATAAAAATTAGACTGAAAACAGAATCAAAGCGCTCAAAGTTCTGAACTTTCAACTAAAATTCATACGATAGAAACAATTGCAGAGAAAATGAATCATCAAATTCACTCAATCATCATAAACCCTCCAATGAGATAAACCCTAACAAAAAATGGGGACAAATTGTCACATCCGGAGCTAATCCCCACCAAAATATAACCCAATTACTCAAGCTTTCTTTCTTTATTTATCTTCCCAGCAATGGCATCCATTGACATTCTCAATTCACCCAGGCTTTACATTCCCAAACCCCATCACACCCACTTCAAGTCCCGAACTCATTCGCTGCGTTTCAATTTGATTCGAAAAGTTCAGCCACGGTCAGCTTTCTCTCGACGGTCACTCACTGTCCTTTGCCAGTCGGGGCCCTCCTCGTCACGGTCTGTTGACACTAGCAAAGCCCCTGAGGAGGATTTTGTGACCAGGGTCTTGAAGGAGAACCCAAGCCAGGTTGAACCCAGGTTCTTAGTTGGTGAAAAGTTTTATACTTTGAAGGAAAAAGAGAGTTTGAGCAAGAATTCCAATGTGGGTTTTATCGAACTCTTAGCGAAAAGGTTGAACTTTTCGAAGGCAGAGCCGAAGAAAGAGAGCGGTGAGGATCAAAACGATAGTCGAGTGGCGAATGAAGCTGTATATTTGAAGGATATTTTGAGGGAGTACAAGGGAAAGCTTTATGTGCCCGAGCAGATTTTCGGGACCGAGCTGCCCGAGGAAGAGGAATTTGAGAGGAGTTTGGTGGAATTGCCCAAAATGAGCTTTGAGGATTTTCAGAAAGCTATGAAGAGTGATAAGGTTAAGTTGTTGACTTCGAAGGAAGTTACGGGTGCTTCGTATGGGTTCAGTGATTTCATTGTTGATTTGAAAGAGATCCCAGGAGAGAAGAGCTTGCATAGAACCAAATGGTAATAATGATCAACCATTTGATTACTTAAAAAGTTCTGCATTTTGTGGATGTTCTTGGTAGTTCAGTGATATCGTTTGCAATTGTTTAGGGCAATGAGGCTGGATGAGGTTGAAACTCGGGCTCTTTTGGAGGAGTATACGGGCCCAAGATATGTGATAGAGAGGCATACTGCGGTAGCAATCTTTGAACTCTTTTGAGCTTGGTTAATTATAGTTGTGAATACCTGGCCAAAAAAAAAAATTTATATTTGTGAACAAAATAGAAATTGGTTTTAGGAAAAGGCAAATAGTTATTGATGAATTATGTTCTGGCACAAATTTTCAAATTGGGAAATTAGAGTGTTTCATATGTAGTCCCATTTCATTCGAAGGTTCTTGTTTCAGTGCCAAAAAGTGAGCGTGGTTGCATTGACCTCCCTATATAAATTGTAGTATCAATAATAGAAAAATGTTTGGCCCGATTGGAATCCTCTGGTTCAAGAGTTAGCTTCTAGACTTCAATTTTGTGGGGACATATATGTTCTTGTATATGTTATAGACATGAGGTTTGTATCAGAAAGCACAATGCATTGATATCATAGACTTGGAAACCACACATTAATGAGTCAGGCTGTCTTTTTTCTAATTCTTATGTAAAGTTAATACTTTTCGTTACTGTTTGATTCTTGTGCTGCAGTCTTGGGTTGGAACATTACCACAGTACCCTCATCCGGTGGCATCTTCCATATCTAGCAGAATGATGGTAGAGCTTGGAATGGTAACAGCTGTAATGGCTGCTGCTGCAATACTTGTTGGAGGGTTCCTGGCTTCTGCAGTATTTGCTGTCACCAGTTTCGTTTTCGTGTCAACTGTATATGTTGTATGGCCTATAGTCAAACCATTTATCAGACTTTTTCTTGGTCTCCTCTTTGGTATTTTAGAGAGAGTATGGGATAATCTTGTTGACTTTTTCAGTGATGGAGGCATATTCTCCAAAGTTTATGAATTTTACACTTTTGGTGGTGTATCTTCCAGCATTGAGATGTTAAAACCAATTACAATTGTTCTTTTGACTATGGTCCTTCTTGTCCGTTTCACACTCTCAAGAAGACCTAAGAACTTCAGGAAGTGGGTAATGCTGCGTCATTTCTACTATTTCTTTCCTTATTCACAATGCATTAATGCCTTGCCTTATTTTATGCTGTGGATTTGATCACCAAGAGTTGCACTTGATATTTGCAGGATTTGTGGCAAGGGATTGATTTTTCACGATCTAAAGCAGAAGCTCGTGTTGATGTTAGTTTCTAAGAACTACTAATTTGTGCAACTTTCTTATCTTGTTGAAGTTCTTCAGAAGGTCCTTAGAATTCTATCTTATATTGGCATGTTTTCAGGGGTCAACTGGAGTTAAGTTTAGTGATGTGGCTGGGATTGATGAAGCAGTAGAGGAACTCCAGGAGGTGTTCTTTATCACTGATTTTAAAGAATGAGTTGCTTGTGTATTGCAATTTGTTCCTCCGTCTTAAGTTAGCTATAATTCCCATTTATAAATATGTAATCGATGAAAACTTATTAATAGCTTTGATATTCTGCTGATTAGTTGGTGAGGTACTTGAAGAACCCAGAACTGTTTGATAAAATGGGAATAAAGCCTCCGCATGGGGTTCTTTTAGAAGGCCCACCTGGATGTGGCAAGGTTTGTTATTTGTCCAGATTGTCAATATGTGCACATGAAATTATGCCTCAGTAATGTTTCTGTTTACTCACCTGTTTTCAGACCCTGGTTGCCAAGGCCATAGCCGGTGAAGCTGGTGTTCCATTTTACCAAATGGCTGGATCTGAATTTGTTGAAGTTTTAGTTGGTGTTGGTTCTGCTCGTATTAGGGATCTATTCAAAAGAGCCAAGGTGATTATACTTACCATTTGTAGTTGAATTCTGTTAATTGTGATTGTGTTCCTTTAGTCCATATCTAATGCATCAACATTTAAACATGGATTTGTGGGGGCACTATGTGGCTAACAACATTGTTACTCCCAATATTATCCCACTGAGAAGTGCAAAGTGAAAACAAAAAATGAGTCATGCTCCTTTATCAGTAACATAGTTTACTAGTTTAGACGTTAAAGTCTACTTTCTCTTTTATTAATTGATGTAAGTGTAGAGTTTCTTTATCAATTCATGCATGCATATTTTCTTTCTTGGATTTTGTGTTGAGATTGTCATGTTAAGATTTTCTTATGGGGTGCAGGTAAACAAACCTTCAGTTATTTTCATTGATGAAATTGATGCATTGGCTACTAGGTATGTTATTTCTCTTGGTGAATTTTAATGAATTGTGCGCTATTGTTTGCGGTCTTAAATTTTTTGAGAAACATAATAGCTTCATGACAAATCATTGTGCAAGGTGCTAACTGACAAGAGCCTAGTTGTGTTTTTGAACTGGATGCTGATAAACTTAATGCCTATGTGTTTGTTATCGTATGCTCAGGCGTCAAGGCATTTTCAAGGAAACTACCGACCACCTGTATAATGCAGCCACTCAAGAGAGGGAAACTACACTGAACCAGCTATTAATAGAGCTTGACGGGTTTGATACTGGTAAAGGTGTTATATTCTTAGCTGCTACAAATCGCCGGGATTTGTTAGACCCTGCACTTCTCCGACCAGGTCGTTTTGATCGCAGGGTTTGTTTCTCTTTCTGAATAGTAAAACACGGTTGGAACTAGGTCACTCTGTTAACTTCATGGAGTTTATCTCCTCTGTTTAAGATTGATATATACTCTGTCATATCATACATCTGTATCTGTTGTCCTAAATGAGCCATTAAAATATTCTCAAATTGTAAGTTTTTCATTCTTGATGATTCTCATTGGATAATATACTGACTTGTTAAGAACTAGTGGATATAATTGCATGTCCAAATGCATCTGTTTTCTGCTTGGTTATCCCTAAATTGTATATGTTAGCTCTGTTGAATGAAATTTAGAGGCTCATTGTTATTTGGGTTTAACCTGTAGATAAAAATACGTCCTCCTGCTGCAAAGGGGAGATTGGATATTTTGAAAATTCATGCAAGCAAAGTGAAAATGTCAAAGTCTGCTGATTTGTCCAGCTATGCACAGAATTTACCTGGTATGCTTCTGTCTTTGATGTTCAATTGAATTTTTTATTTGAATGCCTGAATCAAATATTCTAATTATCAGGATGGACGGGAGCAAGGTTGGCTCAGCTGGTCCAAGAGGCTGCACTTGTTGCGGTGAGGAAGGGACATGAGTCAATTCTTCAGTCTGACTTGGATGATGCTGTTGATAGACTTACCGTAGGACCAAAACGGGTTGGAATAGATTTGGGTCATCAGGGACAATGCCGTCGAGCTACTACTGAAGTTGGAGTTGCAATGACTTCTCATCTGCTTAGGCAATACGAGAATGCAAAAGTTGAACGCTGTGATCGTATTTCAATCATCCCTCGTGGTCAGGTGCTCTTTCCGTTCTTTTTTTGTCTATAGACTGATTTGTAAGTCTTTGCTGCTCTTATATGTTTATGACACTTTCTGATGGAATAACCATTGCTATGTGCTTCATTATTTCTGTGCTGATGCATATTTTGGTGACCTGAATGATTTCAAAGACAACTGATTAAAATCACTTCACATTTGGAAACTATAATTTTAGATTAATTTCACCATCTGAACAAAGTTGCTCATGAAGGCTACTTTGGCATAAATTTCATAGAAGTAATTGACTTTGGTTTTTTCTTTTTCATTTTTTAAACCATCTCTTGTTAGAACTTATGATGTGACTTTTTCAAGTTCAGACGTTGTCCCAAGTTGTATTTCATCGGCTTGATGACGAATCATACATGTTTGAACGCCGGCCACAATTGCTGCATCGCCTTCAGGTTAGCTGCATTTGTGTTTGTTGTTCCTTTTTATACTGCATCCTATTCTTTAATTTGGATTTGTTTGTTTTTTATGCAGGTTTTACTTGGAGGGAGGGCCGCCGAAGAGGTCATATATGGACGCGACACATCAAGGGCATCAGTTGACTACCTGGCTGATGCATCTTGGCTTGCTCGTAAAATTTTAACCATGTTAGGACCTTATTCACTTCTATTTTTCTAGCTCCCTGGTTTCTGTGATGTTGTAATGATCTGATTCTGCTCTCCCTACAGTTGGAATTTGGAGAACCCTATGGTCATACATGGAGAGCCACCACCTTGGAGAAAGAAAGTTAAATTTGTAGGCCCTCGGCTGGACTTTGAGGGATCACTGTACCATGACTATGACCTAATTGAACCTCCAGTGAACTTCAATTTAGATGACGAGGTTGCACAAAGGACTGAAGAGCTGATTCATAATATGTATGGAAAGACACTTTCTTTGCTTAAGAAGAACCATGCAGCTTTGCTTAAAGCTGTCAAGGTACAAATTTGCCGGTTGCCTTTATTATAAATTTGGAAGTGCCAAAGATGTTTTTCCTTTAAGTACATATGGTTGAATTTCTTGAATATCTGATGACTTGCGGGCTTTATGACTCTCATTTCAGGTCCTTCTTGAACGCAAGGAGATTAGCGGCAAAGAAATTGATTTTATCTTGAACAAGTACCCTCCACAAACACCAGTGAAGCTTCTTTTTGAGGAGGAAAATCCTGGTAGCCTTCAGTTCATCAAACAGGAACAGGAACAGGAACATGATGTAGAGTATGCCCTTTTAACTCACTCCAAAGGAGAAACCCTATGATTAAATGAAAACAGCCCATGCATGGGGAAGACTGCATTGGACGCTTCACTGCCATGAAGATCATGAATGAGATTTTGCATCTTGTAATTTTTGGTGTGCACCCATAAGCTGTTTCTCATGTAATTCAAAACAAGCCCATTTTTTTTTTTTTTTTTTTTTTTTTTTTTTTTTNTTTTTTGGGGCTTTTTAATTTATTTAGAAATCTGTCTTTTATAATGTAATAGTGTGCCCTCTTTGGATGGGGTTGGAAGAAACAAACCCTAGCTCAGCTAGCTATAGTCATTTGAAAAGGCAAAGGAGAGCAAGAAATGTTTAGGAATTCTTATGTAATTTATTCATTTACTAATAATAGTCCCCAAATTTTTCTCAATCGTCAAATGATATGAAAGATGAAGATTTGGAAGTATCTTATTTGTTAAGAAATAAATGAGAGTTAAACTTAAAACAAGGTTAGAGATAAACAAATAAAACATCACCATATGGGTACAAGAATTTGTAAAAAGTTTATGTTGTGTTGACAATTTGTAGTTTTAGACATTTAGTGGCAGAGAGCATTGTAGTAGTGGATATGTCACATGCCTATGTCTTCTACAAAAATTTAATTTTCCAGGTGGCAGTGGGTGGCAGTGGCCGTTGAAGCTTGAAACCAAATTAAACCTTAATCAAAATGTGGGTTAAACTTAATCCAAAACCGACTTATGTGCACCTTTGAACGGCAAAAAGTAGTTCCCGGAAGAGTGGGACTAATTTAGCCACACAAACCAGAGTCCCAGACACGCCTTTCTGATTCCAGTTTTCTGAGGAAAGCCCACATTCTCTCCCTCTCTTTCTTTCTGTTTGCTTTTAGATGAAACAGAAAAAAACACCCACCAAAACCCTTCAGCTCAAGCCTATGAGACATGAAGAAACCTCGGAATGTATCCTTAAATATCAAAACCGAAGGCAACAATGTTGACAACAGCAATGACAGCTGCAAAAACATAACTAACAAAAACAACTACAGCAGAAACAACAACAAGCGGAAGAGCTTCTATGAGCTCTCTCTGTCTTTGATCTTCTCTCTTTGGTGTCTTGTCTTCTTGTTCTACTCTAAGCTTGGTCTTGGGGATGGCAATGGAGGTATTTTCTCTCATCCATTTATGTTTTATTTTTCATTGCTTTGGCTTTTCTCTTTTTCTTTTTTATTTGGCTTTCTGGGTTTTTATTTTTAGTGAATTCTGTCATTTTATGTGGATTTGGCTCTACCTTTTTTCCCCCTACGAGCTATGAATTCTAATTTCTGTATACCCATCTTTCGGTGTTGTATTTCCTAGCAAATCCTTTTCCCCAAGCCGGATTTGTATAAATATTTTACTAAAACCTCCATTTATTCTCAGAAAGCTGAAGCCTTTAATTTCTTGCTGATAAGTTTCTTAGAGAATATCTTGCTAAATAATCGTTTGACTTTGTTATCGAAAGAATCCAAGCATTCATCCCACAGTTTTTATGTGAGATCTTTCTCTCAATATTTCCCGCATGTGTGGCGTCATTCAAGTCTAACACGAGGATGATTCATATTGGATGACGTAAGAGCACATATGCTGGATATCCTGCTCTAATATCATAAATTCATAACACAGTTAAGTTACATAACTACGTAGTTACATAATAATCGGCTGAGTAGATGGTTAACATTGTTTTGGGAATTGTATGCTGGTGAACTGAAGAGTTGCAAGTTTTCTTCCAATTTCTTCCTCTTTTCCACAATTATCTGTAGCATAAAGAGGGTTTATTTCTTCTTCAGTTTAGATTTGAATGCTTTTCTTTAGTTTTTCATCTCTAGATTCTAAATTGGGTAAAATTCCATGTAGGTTTTTTATATATGGTTTCTTCATTTTCTGCTATCAACTTTTCTGCTAAATTTTATTGATTGCTTCCTTAGCTGAAAGTGTAGGTTGGGAATATTTCTTCTACTGGTGCCCTTATATTATTAGTCATGAATGAAAACGTTTCTGTGATTTACCAAATCATTCATTATTTCGGTATCAAAGAGAACATTCTTATGGGAATCATCATTTTTCTATATGCAGGTTCATGATTTTAGGATAACATATTTAAATGGCATATCAGCTTTTACCTTTGTCTATTTATAATCATGCAGGTTCTTTTAACCTTAGCCTATTTTCTTCAGGGAATTCAGCTCCTGAAAACAGATCTACACATTGTCCTGGTGTTCACAATGGTAGGCACGGTGATCATGCATATTCATTTCTGGAAAATGGAAGGGAAAAACAGACAAATGGAATGCTATTAGATTTTAATTCGTCTAAAAGCTATAATAATTCTGGCGTTCATCACAACTTTGCAATTTCCAATTACTCAGTTCCAGAGACAAATAGATTAGAAAAAATAGTTTGGAGTGTTTTAGGTTATAGTGATTTGGTTTGTGAACTACATCAACCACAAGAAGAGCAGAACACAAATCATTCAGGACAATTACTGAATGGAAGAACTTCTTATCCCACCAATCTCAATTTTGATGAATTTCGTAACATAACAAAGCAAGAAAAAGGTCGTGGTATGCCTAATCAGCTTGTTAACATTACACACGGGCTTGAACCTGATGGAACGGAGTACAACCATGCCTCTGCATCCAAGGGTGCAAAGGTTGTGGCTCACAATAAGGAAGCAAAAGGAGCAAGTAACATATTGGGAAAGGATCACGATAAGTACCTGAGAAACCCTTGTTCCGTAGGGGGAAAGTTTGTTATAATTGAGCTTGCAGATGAAACTCTGGTAGATGCCATCAAAATTGCAAATTTTGAGCACTACTCTTCTAATTTCAAGGAATTCAAGTTATCTGGCAGTTTAACCTATCCAACAGAAACCTGGTCCCCATTAGGGAGCTTTGTTGCTGCTAACGTCAAGCAGGCTCAAAACTTCAAGCTGCCAGAACCCAAATGGGTAAGATACTTGAAGTTGGATTTACTAAGTCACTATGGGTCAGAGTTTTACTGCACATTGAGTGTTCTAGAGGTGTATGGTATTAATGCAATTGAACAAATGCTTGAAGATCTGATTGTGGAGTCTGCAGAATCTCTGGCTAATAAATTGCCAGAGCCTAATTCAAATGCAACATCTTCTGTAAAAGAAGAGGTTGGTCCAGCTGACTGGAGAACAAGTTGCGAAGGTCAAAATGGCGTTGGAACTGCTGGTGCAGGGATAGAAAGTACTGAAGATACTCAACGTGTCAATTCAGATCTTTCGAAAAATCCAGTAATTACGAACAAGATTCTTGAACCTGTTATCAAAGTAAAGCAGCCAAATGGAAGAATTCCCGGTGATTCTGTTCTGAAGATTTTGATGCAGAAGGTGAGGTCACTTGAGCTGAACTTATCAGTGCTGGAGGAGTATATCAAAGAATTAAATCGAAGACAAGGGGGTATTTTGCCAGAGGTTGGTAAAGAGCTCTTAAGAATATCATTGCTTTTGGAGAAAAGCAAAACAGAGATTAAGGATCTCATGCGATGGAAAGAAACTATGGTACTTTATGATTCTTTTCTTATTTTTACACATTTACTTTTTGGGAAATGCAGATTTTGTCATTTGCCTAATTGTTTGATATCCTTCGATTCTTCAGGAAAAAGGAATTGCTGACCTTGAATCATGGAAAGCTGTTGTCTCATCTCAAGTGAATGCATTAGTCAAGGAAAATAGCATTTTGAGGTTAGAAATATATATATATATATATATGTCTAACTCAATAGTATAGTTCTTCACAAATTTTGTTTTACACTTGACAGGCTTTAGTTTTTTTATCACTCATCAGTTGTGCAGTAAATTTGTCCACCTTGTTGCTTCATATCAATCTTTTGACTCACTGATATCGATCTTTGTCAATGCAGATTGGATTTTGAGAAGGTTGTAAATGATCAAGCAAACCTGGAAAGCAAAGAACTTGCTGTTCTAGCAGTTAGTCTTTTCTTTGTGTTCTTTGCAATTCTCAAGCTAGTTTCATTGCAAGTTTTGACATTTTTCAGAGCCTCTCAGCCTGACAAGGCATGCAAGAAAAGTAAAGGTTGGGTTTTGATACTTGTTAGCAGCTGTATGACAATTTTCATTACTTTGATCTATAGCTAGTTCCTCTTTCTTGTAGTGCCTAACTCATTAGCATAGGGTGTTTGGCCACTTTGTACGTAGAGCTTTTGTATAAAAAGAAGAATGCTGTTGTAAAAAAGAAAAATAAAACAACAACAAAGTTCATGTCTTTTTATTCCCATCAATTTGACCTCTTCTCTTACCTGTCGATTTTGGCCTAGATATGCTAAACTAGTGGAGGGGATTAAATTCACGCTTCGTTGCGTATCTATAATTCACACTAAATTCACGCTTTGTTGCATACCTATAATTCACACTTTAATTTTGTACACTCACGCTCTTTTTCTTTAAGTTTCTTTATTTATTTAATTATTAAAGCACAAAAAAAGAAAAAAAAATGAGTGCAAACTTACAAATTGAATTATTGAAATCATGACCCTAAAAATTATATATAATATAAATATTTTTCAGTATAATAAATAGGCTCAAGTATAAATACATTCATCAATTATAGAGAATATTTTAAATTGGTCCACAATCAAAAAGGTATTTTAAATTCATATATTAACTAACAAAAATTTATAATATGATACGTCTATTAAAATTTCTGTCTAAAAGCTTTTCAAAATCCATCTTGGGAATAGTAACTTAACATTTTAAATGATAAAATGGGAGGGTGGTGGGTGGCTGAGGAATTGCAGATTGTTCTCAAATTTTTTTGGTTTTTTTGTTTTCTTTTTTTTAAAAAAAAAAATTGTTGATACTTTTTTAAAGATTGTTCTCAAATTTTTTTGGTTTTTTTGTTTTTTTTTTTTTAAAAAAAAAATTGTTGATACTTTTTTATTGTTTGTTGACCACATGACATAAATTTAATGTTAATGTTTATTAAAAATGTTACATCAGTTATGACCAAGGTATTAAATTTCGAAATTTTTGGTGAAATTTCGCCGTAAATTTCGTTTTTAGGAGGGTCGAAAATTTGAAAGCTTCCATAAAAAATTTTGCCGAAATTTCTCGAAATTTTTGAAATGAAATTCAAACCCTAAAATCAAAATTATAATTACACAAAATTGGCACATAAGACCTTAGGAGAATGAAAGCCTAAGGTGAGAGAAGGAAAACCCACAAACAAAATGGTGATCGGAGCTCGAAGGTGGCCGGAATCGGCGAAAGAATCCGGCGGTGGCACGATTTAATTTCGCATTTTTCGACGCCTGTTGTGGCTGGTCGGCATGGAGAAAGGGCGAGAGAAGATGGGCGGCGCCTGGGGGTCCCATTGGTGGCCTTGGGTTGACCGGAAAAGGTTGGGCTGGTGGCTGAAAATTTTGGTGGTGTGACTATGCGAAGGAGGAAGAGAAAAAGAAAAAAGAAAGAAGAAGACCAGCGAGTTGGTCACGGGCTGCAGGGAGAGAAGGGAAAGAAAGGAAAGGAAGGAAAGAAAAAAAAAGAAAGAAAAAGAAAAAAGGAAGGAAAGAAAAAAAAGGAAGGAAAAGAAAAAAGAAAGGAAAAGAAAAAAAAGGAAGGAAAAGAAAAAAGGAAGGAAAAAAAGAAGGAAAGAAAAAAAGAAGGAAAGAAAAAAATAAGAAAGGAAAAAATAAGAAAAAATTTAGGATTCATTAAGTTTTGAGGTATTTAGGCAATTGGGAAAAAAAAAAGTTTGAAATTTCATATAAGGTTTTATTTAGTCTTTTAATTTTGAGGTTTTATTTGGTCTTTGACTTTGGGTTTCGTTTTGTTTTTTTAATTTCTAAACTATATATTTCTATACAAAAAATAATTAAAAATGCCCTAAAAAGCATAAGTCTCTAATATCTTATACCTTATCTTAAAAATATAAAATATAAATAATATACTAATTTTATTTAACTGTATATTTGTCTCCGACGCACATTATAATCACTTTAACATATGAAACCTATTATAAAATAGGTTAATTGACTTTAAATACCAAATTTCAAACTGTATATTTGTCTCCGACGCACATTATAATCACCTTAACATATGAAACCTATTATAAAATTTGGTTTTTTCAATTTTTTTTTATCAATATAATAGATTATATGTTAAATAAACATATAATAAAGTTTCATTCAAAATTTCCGTATTTTAATAGCAATTTCCGTTATTTCCGTCAAAATCTAAGCGAAATCGAAATTTCCGTTGAAACTTTTATCGAAAATTTTCACAAAACCGAAATTTAACTCCTTGATTATGACTAGCATTTCATTTAGTGTTCGTTTTTTAAAATTTTGACAAACGTGTTATATTGTAATTTTTTTAATTAATTTATAAATTTAAAATATTTATTTGGTCATGAAATAATCGTGGATAAACTGAAATACTCCTTAGTATGAAAGAGCCTAATAAATATTTATCAGTTTCTAACATCATTGTCAAATATCACACCTGAGCTTCCATTGGCCAAAGCTTATTCCGCTGTCCTTTTTTTTTCATTTATTTATTTGTTCTATACGATGAAACCTCTTAAAGTCAAGATGGCTAAAAAGACTGAAATGCACTGCAACATGCTTCTGAAAAATATTGTTTTTATCGTCACCGTAACTTATGAAATTAATTCTTTTTTTGACAATTGAATGTGGAGGTGGGATTGGGATTGAGTGGTAATTGCATAAAAATAATTAACTTAATTAATTACTTAAAAATGGATAGTAATGAGGAGATGAAATTACAAAAGCATCCCTAAGAATTAATGATGTTATTATTAATTTGTTTAATAGTAATTATCTCTAATATTTTATTATATTAATTATCAGTCGACACGGTTCGAGTTGATTCTCGGACCTCAGTCCGTTACGACTCACTCACGAGTCACGAGTCGAAACGCAACCTCTGCAAAAATCTCAACTTCAACATTTTAGGGTTCCCAAACAACACAACACAGAGAGACTAACGGCACAGTTTCACAACTTTCACTCACTCTCTCTCTCTCTCTAACCTATCGTGGACCTCGCTGCACCAGATATCTAGGGTTTTCATGTTCTGCAAAGCTTTCATGTCTTATGAATGGAGATTATTGCCTTCACTCTCTCATCTTCTTCTTCCCAACCCTTCTTCATAGCCCTCGTATTCACTCTCCTATGCTTCTTCCTCGCTCTCCTCGCCGTCCGATCACTCCATCTCAAACCCAAGCCCTCCCACTCGGACGGCTCTGCTTTTGACACGTCTTCACCCGATAAAACCGATAAGCTCTGCAATTGTGCTTGTCACCTAAACGCTGACGTACCGGGCTTCGAATCGGAGTCCTTAAGCATCGTACCGCACTTGAACGGCGAGAGCGGTACGGACGTCGTGCTGGAAAAGCAGGCGCCGGCGACGGCGGCCGTTACGGAGCGACAGACCGGGGCGTCGATGATGGAGCAGTTGGTTCCGGAGATTACGACGCACGCGCTCAGCTACTTGGATTATCCGAGCCTCTGTCGGCTTTCGATGACCAATTCGCTTATGCGAAAGGCCGCAAATGACGACAATGCGTGGAAGGCGCTCTATCATAAGGTCTAATAATGGTGAATTTACTATTGTTTTGAGTTTTATGTGAAGCATTTTTATGGGGGTCTTTGTCGAAATTTGAATGGGAGGTGAGGTGGTTGCTGGTTTAAGGGATTGTGTGTCTGGTTGTAGAGAAAATGTGGGAAAATTTGGACGCTTATTGTTTGTACTTTGTAGTATTGGAACTTGGGATGTTGTTTGACATGTGTGATGAGATTAGGCTATTGTGAGTTACTTATGCTACATTTTGCTGCCTAACTTGGGTTGTGGGTTTGACATGTGCGATGAGATTGGGATACCAGAAGGTACTTATGGTGCATTTTGGGTGCCTAAGAGATGAAAAAGAAAAATCTTTTGTTATTTTATTTGGTATTGGTTTTGCGTTGGATAACATTGGACTTATGCTTGATATTGTAGCTGCATGAAGTTTTCCTTCCATTATATGATGAAATATATAAGATTTTAATGTGCTGCCAAACTGTGTATGATTCGAAATGTAATATTGTTTCAGTATTACATTTTTGTATTTAGTTTGATTAGAAAAATACTTATCTGAGGTTCTTTTTATCTTGCCTTTAGTTCATTAAAACATGAACGAGATTTTGTATATGATGTATTTTTTAAAGTTATCGAGAGCGAGATATGTAGCTTAACTTACTAACAGTATTTTATTCCTCTTTTAAGTCCTAAATGCATATCAGTGCTTTCTTTTTCTAGCATCTGCTATCTTACTTTTTGTGCGAATAATCCTTTTTTTTTTTTTTTTTTTTTTTTTTTTNNCCTTCTAGGACTTCACATTGGAACAGGATAGCATAACACCAGCTAATGGGTGGAAGGCTTACTATGCTGCTACAAGAGCGATTGTGAATGTCAATGCTGAATTCTTTAACTTCATCAGAGGAAGGTCTCTTCCAGAAATGAGTCGTTTATGGCTGAATGCAGATTATGTGAAGTGTGCTCATGCCTCAGGAGAACTCTTCTCAGGGTATGCCTATTATTTTGTTTACACTATAGAGTAACTACATTTTCATGACTGTTTTCTTCTGTTAATTTCATCCAAGTGCTGGAAAATTTGTTTTTGTTTTGTTTATAAATGAGTGTGAGTCCTTTTTTAAGGACTTCTTTATCCATTCTGAAACTCCAGCTCTGCCTCTGATTATAAGGTTTTTCTTTATTCAAGGGCAATCAAATGTTTGTTTTCTTAACTGATATTTAGAGCAATCTGTCAATCAAATTGTCACATGATGGTTTATGAGATGGCTTTCAGTAGGATTTGTTGACATGAGAGGGGTGTGGGATGGTTACAATTGAAGGAATGAGGGTGTGTATATTGTTCTAAAAAGCATTGTTAGTTGTTTTGCTCCTGCTAGGGCAAATTTTATTCTAGTGGTTTTATATTTCCATCATGTCTCTTTGGTTTGCAATGTGTGCCTGATTTGAATGACGCTAGTTTTCTCTTCAGGTACAGTAATGTAGTACGGAGTTGGCAACTTGCGTTTGATTGGGAGCAAGGGGTCAACTTTCAGATTCGGGATGTGCGTGCTCGGGTTCTGACAGACATGGCTTGGGTCACCATGAAAACCTATGTCGACATGGACACTGGGCCGTTCAATGTGACTAACATCTTCGAGTTCCATAACGGGCGGTGGTACTTGGTGCACCATCACAGCTCTGTGATGGATGGAGAAGTAGAACAACAGATCGCACATGGCTAATCAAAGAAGAGGAAGATACGGAATATATACTCAATACTAGTTACAAAGATGGTCGCTTTAACTTTCTCTATGATTTTCTTGCAAGATCCTTTTAATTTTTCCAACCTCAGTTTTGGTTGTTTTGTGGTTAAGAGGTGTCATCCTTTTCTTTTCTCTCGCTCTTACTGTTATTATTATTGTTGATAATTTTTTTGCAAAATTAATTACTTTCAATTGATATTGTCTTCTCTTCTATTTTTCTCCATGAACATTACCTAGATTCTCTAAATTGGAATTTTCCAACCATTCAAATTTAGAGATGTCAAGTGAAAATAAAAAATTAACTATTCTGTGAAAGACATAAAAAAAAAACATTTCAAGTAAAATAAAAATTAAGTCTTTCGAATAATGAGCAGCCCCTTTAGAGCCTGTCAATTTTTTAATTTTACAACACTTATCATGAACATTACAAAGTTTCTCTAACCATTCAAATGCTTCAAAGATTTGAAGTTAAAAAACGAACAGTTGATACTCTATGAAATATTTAAGAAAATATGTTAATTTTTTATTTATTTAGCATTAATAACAAGCTTTCTTTTGTTTTAAGAGCCATACATCTTCAAGCCCAATTTTTAGTTTAAAAAGCTCTCTCCATCTAAATACTAATGAGTACAATTAGCCCATAAACAATTAAACATCAATTAAAAAAAGTCCTTCTATTTCTACCCCCATGTCTTATTTCCCCACTCACTTTATTTTTACACCTCCATAAAAAATATAAAAATACTCTTCTCACCTATCATTATTCCTACAGTACCCTTCGATATACTAACTCAAACACTTACCCATTAAACACTTTTGCCACCCCCTTAACTATCATCCTATCCACCCATCTTTTTTTATAATCTTTCTTTTATAAACCCTAGTTCTTCACCAAAACTCAAAATCAATTATACTATTTGGTTGATACCTATACATCTATGAAAAGATATGATTATTCTACAACCTACTTTTTAATTTATTTTTTTTTTATAGTTTAAAATCAAGAATTCATTATATTTTAATGTTTCTTTTGATTTAGAAATTGAGTATTGATTTTAGAGATTTAATTTGAAGTGTAGCGATGAATTATAAGATGGATATAATATAAGTTTATTTTTCTGCAATTGTCAATGTAATCGAGACTATTATTCAAAGTGCAGCATCTTCCCTTTATGTTTATAGGGAGAAGATTATGGGGATGCAAAAGTCCGTTTGTCTGCCTTGGACATTTTCATATATAGTTTTGATTTGACTTCTTTATGCCAATTGCACATACCTATAAATTTGGTTTGATTGTTTGCAAGTTTCACTTTATCTATCTTACAATTGTTCTTATTAGTTTTTATAGTTGTATATATGTTCAATAATTAAAGGATTAATGATATGAGAAAAAGAGAAAAAGATTCTAGGATATATATATATGGAGTTTAAGTCATTGTAGGAAGGTGGGTGAGTAGAGAATGGGTGGATATAATAAATTCATTTTTTATTTTTTTTAGTCAAGTGCTTAAAAGTCATTTTACAAAAGGATAAAATTTTCATTATCAATTTTATTAAAATATGGGTGGGAAAATAAGACAAGGTGGTGGAAATATAACCACTCTTAAAAAATAATCAACATGCTCTATTTATTTTACTTTGTTGATTTTTTTTATTATTTAAAATCACCTCGTTTAGGTTAAGGGGCAAATTTTTTTAATTTAAAATTTATAATGAAATGATAATTACATGAAAATTTAAAACCATGTAATTTTGAATATAAGGACACTTTCAAGATTAAATTTACATTAACATAGAATCTCTCTAATTTCAATGCTCGATGATGCCCACCTTGAGGAGCCATAAATTTTTTTTTCTAGTACTAATTATGATAAGAAATTTGGAAAATTAATCTAAATTTACATCAATTAAAGACTTTTAACACTTTTAGAAATTTGACCATATTAAACTCCTTTTGAGAAATGCTTGAACACCCTTTGAACACTACTCGAAGGTCAAAATTCTGAAAATTTTAAAAAAGGGTTAAAAGTCTTTAATAAAAATCAAAATGTGTTATCTTTCCAAAATTTTCATCCTGAGTTGGACAATAATATAAATACCTGGATCTCTAACCAGCCTTTACTAAGCAAGGGATATCAATACTTGCCGTTGCCTGAGAACTCATACAAGATAGTTAAGTGAAGCAAAAGAGACACGCAAGGTTCCATGGTCTAGTGGTCAGGACATTGGACTCTGAATCCAGTAACCCGAGTTCAAATCTCGGTGGAACCTCTTTTTTTTTTTCTTCTTTCTATTTTTCTTTTTGGTACTGAGTTTTTATATCAAAGCTTGACAAAATGGGAAAATAAAAAAATTATTTTTTCCCTAAAGAAAAGAAGAGAAGAGCAAAGCAATTAAAGCTAAAAAATACAGTAACTTGAAAAAATAAAAAATAACAAATCTATTTTCCTCTAATTTTCTAGTTGATGTTTGAGTCTGAACCTCATAATTGAAACAGAAAGGGGGCAGTTTTTAGTAAGCTTATTATCCAATCCTATACTCCTCTCATTTCTGCTTGGACAGAGTCACAGATACACAGACAGAAAGAGAGAGAATGGGAATAGCCCTTCTCTCAGTTCAAGCACCTCATCACATCCCACTCTCTCAATTCCCTTATAACACCAACACCAAGACATGGTTGCATGGCTCAACAACTCTTAAAACTTACCCATCATCTAAGTCTGTCATCTCTCTCTGTTCAACTTCTTCAGCTCCTGTTGTAGAAGGCCCTGCTTCTCCTCCACCTGATGATTCACTTGCTGTCCAGTCAGAATCTGCCACTGACAAGCTTCCCCTGAGGTACTCTCCAAACACTTACACTTGATTTATAATATACCCACCAAAAAAAATAGAATTTTGAAATTGAAATGATTGTCAATTATATCTTGGTAGAGTTGGTTTTTGTTTTCTTTCCTTGTAGCTCTTTGTTTGGTTGCCAAGAACCCTCTTGCAAAGGAAATGAAATTATTTTAATTACCTGATGTCTTGTGTGATATAGACTGCATCATTTGGATTCTTTATTTTATTTCTTGGAATTTGATGCTTTTGAGCCTTCCCTCTACGATTCTGAATTTTGATGATTAATCATATCAATAAGAACAGAGTGTAATATCTGGTGTTTGTTGCTGGGAAACCAACTTTGGTGCAGTGCTTGTAAGGTGTGTGGGAGAGAGGAAGTGGAGAGGGGATGCAATGGTGAGGGAAGGATTCAAGGTGGAATTGCAACAATTCCAGGCTTTGGGTGGTGGCCAATAAAGGCTTGCAGGCCCTGCCCCGGATTTTTGGCATCAGGTGGCCGGTATAAGCGACAAGGACAAAGCATGGATGAGGTTGCCTTTGGAAGGGGGGCAAGAAGAGCCTCTGCAAAAACTAGCACTGAGGTCCAGTCAAGGTAAAATTTCGATTCACCCTTAAAATTTGCTATCCTAGTTTGAACTTATAGCTTGCTTACGATGATGCTTGAGAGTGGTTTTAATGCTGTTACTGAAGTACAAATATATGCATAGTTTCATATGAAATTGATTAGTAATGTTAAAGATGCCACCAGCATTCTCATGAATCCAGCCAATCATAGCTGGGGCTACATAGCAGCAGGCATAATAACTTGTATCCCAGACCATGAGATGAGCATATAATATGTAAAACTTGACTTTCCTGTTCACAAGTTAAATGTAAGCAAAAAGAAGTTTCCTTTCACTCTGAAATTTCAACTCTGGCTTGTCCTTAAGTTCACTACCTCAGCCTAAACCTACCCTCCATGTCCCCAAATAAGAAAAACATAATTCAGAAGTAGGAAGAGATGAGAACCAGAGAAATCTGTGGATTACCAAATGTTTGTAAGGTTCAGTCATGTTGATATCTCTGGAATGTAGCAAATCATCCATGCATTTCCAGTGTTCAATGGTTATTGCTTATCAAATTTTAATTCTTCTGCCAGATATTAACAGTGATGTTATACCGTTATAACTTATTTTCATTGCCTGATATGTTCTGTCAGATTTGTTGGCTGTGTCAAATTATTGGTTACATACATCTACTTACTCTGTGTCATTTAATATATGCAGCAACGAAAAGCAAGGTCCAAAGAGGTTGAAGAGTTAACTACCTCCAAGTGGTTAGAGCTGTGAGTGCATATAGTTTGATGTAGAAAGTGTGCAGCCAATACCCAATTGGAGAGTTTACATGTGAACCATCTGGTATATTTACCACAAAATAAGTGAAAAGGTTGATGAATGTTATATTTTCCTATACAGATCAAATTCTTTTACTCGTTACTGTTCAACTGTATTTTACTAATTTCGATGTCAGCATTATCGGACTAAGAGATTGATGCCGTGAAAGGTCTCATTGGCAAGCCCCCCCCACCTTTCAGTGTTGTATGCGATATCTTCAAACTTTTCTGTTTCTTAACTAAACTAGAATCAAGTCAAGTACTCAGTTGTTGGTCTTTCAGTGGAGCTGATTGGTAATGAAATCAAGTGTTGTCTGGTGTTCCATAAAAGAGTATAATGTAGTAATGTGGTATGCAACATTCCATTTCTGTCACTAGGCAGGCAGAAATCTTTTGAAGAATGTTAGTGGATTGGACTATTAAGTCTATCATCTTCATGTTTGGAATTTGGTTGGGATTAGATCAAATGTCCAGTTTTCCAAGTTCAAACCATCTGTTTCCAGGAAACAACACCAATCTGTGTTCGTAGTGTACTTATATTCCGTACTTACAGGCTACACCCCAAGTACCTAACGTGTGTGGGAAGAGTAGTTGCCTGATTTCCATACAAAATTTATGCAAAGAATTTCTGCAGAACACCTTGTAAAAAATATTCTTGCCCAAAGGGGGGAAAAAAGAAACTTGAATTCTCACAAAAAAGCCTTGGATCATCTAAGTTTAACATCTATCATCGGTTCATATTTTGCACAAGTAAACTTTCATAGAATGAGTGGATGTATATATTATCTTTATCTCTCTTATTATATGATCTAGCAATGAATATAATGAGAGAGATAAACACGAAGTTATATACATTAGTAATTAGTAATTAGTAAATTTTTAATTAAGCACAAGAAATGAGGAGATAACAAACATCTCACTTTTAACAATAAAATAAGAGTGCTGCTATATTATATGCAAGCCAATTTCCTTCTCACTACACAACCTTACTCTTACACACGCCATTTAACTTTTCAAATTTCTTAATAAACACCCCCAAAACTCCAAAATACTCACACCCACAGGAAAAGAAAAACAAAATACACTCACATCCAACCCAAAAACAAGAAACTGACTCATTTTGTCTAGATTTTTGTTAAAAATAAGTGTGTTTTGGTCTTTTTTTAACTTTTTATTGTTAGAAAAAAGATGGTTTTTTATATTGCAAATTTTTTTAAATTCAAGTGGTAAATTGATATAATTTTGTTTAGATGGTAAACTGAGATCTGAGTTCAAAGTATAATAAAGCTTTGTTTTTTTTAATTGGAACTAAGGAAGGGTGTGTACTGTCTAGACACTTGTGAAAGTATAGCAGCACTCTAAAATAATAACACGTGGTAGGCTTACTATGATCCCGATGGCATTGGATTGAAGCCCTTCCCTTGACAGTATCAGAGTCACAGACAGAGAGGCAGACGGGGGAGCTTCCCCAATTAAGGAAAACCAAAATTTATCATAGATTCTTCTTCTGCGTAAGAACAGAAAAGAGGGAAAAATGGAAGCAGAAACGGAACAGAGAATCTCCAAAACGGTGCGTAGGATCCTGGAAGAATCGGACATGGACGAGGTGACGGAGTACAAGATTCGAAAGCAGGCCTCGCAGGAGCTCGAGCTCGACCTCTCTAAACCCCCCTACAAGGCCTTCGTCAAACAGGTCGTGCAGTCCTTCCTCGAAGAACAACAACAACAACAGCAGCAGCAACAGCAACAACAAGATGACGACAAGAATGCTGAGGGCACCCAGGACCGGGAGTACGATGATGAGGGCGATCTCGTCATTTGCGGGGTCAGTGTCTCACTAACTCTTCACTCTGTTTGGTTTCTGAGAAAATAAAACAAAAACGTCAGGGGAGAAGAAATGTATTTTCTGTTAGTGGGTTGTTAACTTGTTGTTTTGGCTCAAGCTAAAATGAATTTTTTTTATGTCTATTTTTTATTGTTTTTTGGGTGTTGCTTATGGTACAGCTCTCAGGGCTGAGAAAGGTGACAGTTCAAGAATTCAAAGGGAAGCCATTGGTGTCCATAAGGGAGTTCTTTAAGAAAGATGGCAAAGAGCTTCCTACTTCCAAAGGTACACTCTACTTGTTCCCATCATAACAGCTTCTGGTATGTGAGAGTTTAGCATTGTATGTATATATGTCAGGCAAGGATTTAAGTTTGCAGCTGCTGCACTTTGACCTTGGTTAAGTAGAAAAATGGATTAATAAAGTTGTTTCTAAGCACCCATATATCTTGTGCAACTTCTGATTATAGAGCTTCATTACAACTCATTTGTCTGGATTTGTTAATGGCTGATGCTATCTATCACTATCCTATAATATTAAGTACCATAGGAGTGTCAGAAGCTTTTGTTCAATTTTTACATTTGTTGCTGCAAAACGCTTGCATTGCTGGGCTGTAGTTTGAAGTTTCTGATTCATGAATTGCAGCATATTTAGAGATGGAATAATTTCCTAGAATGGATACTGATGTTGTGAAAAAAAGCTCTTCTGATTTCTTTCTCGCTTGTCTCCTTTTGATTGTTGAGCAATTCTGTGGAAAGAAATGTGAATGTGTTATACATAAGTCTCTCATTCTCTCATTGTTTTACACATCCCAATGATCCAATCAAAGTGATGGAGGTATTTTGCTTAAATTTTTGTCAACAGGAATAAGCTTGACAGAGGAGCAATGGTCAACCTTCAAAAAGAATGTACCTGCTATAGAGAAAGCCATTGAGAAGATGGAGTCACGGATTATGTGAGAATATCATCTGAAAGCTTAAAAATGTTTATTCTTTTTAACCTCCATTATCTTGTTGGTTAAAGTGACCTGGCTATGACTATTGGGGTTCGATTGGTCTCTTGATGGCAGAATATTATGTTTAGAAATTGGAACTGCTATGATGTTTCTAATTAGCCCTTAATATTATAAATCAACCTGTGGTGTTCCTTGTCATCTGTCTACTAAAATTTCATAGTTCATCCCCTGAGGCCCTGAATTGATTGTCCCAGCTGATATGGATGATTGAAAAATGTTGTTGAATTGGTGATGTATGCATATCGTCAGCTCCCTTCCATGTTTTAACCATTCATGCACTGCCAACAAGAAGGAAAAAGCAGTACAAAGTTTTTCATAAGTACTATATTTCTGCAATAGATGTCATACTAAGTTTTTGAAGGAAACAAATAACAGAGAACAAATGTCTTACATCTTTGGGGAGCATAACAATGCAAACTATAGACAATCCTTTATCCTAAGTTTTGATCTTCATCTTGAAGGTTTTGGAATGTATGTAGAATGCTTCTGCAACCATGTTCAAGCCTTATGCCTTAATATTTGGCTATGGCAGAATAGTTATTATCTTTGTAACTGCGCCTTTCTTTACTCACCTTAAAGTGAAGTATAATTAAATAATTTTATGATTTGTACGCATTCTTTATAGCTGAAATTTTAGATCTTTTTTTTTCTTTCAACCACTTGCGATAATTGAACTGGCAAAGAAAAACAAAAAATACATGTGCAAGTATCAGATATTATCCGTTCTGCTACATCCAAATGTTTAAAACGCAAAAGAGATCAATAAATATTCTATTTATCGAGCTAAAGTGAGTATAGGATGGACATTTGTAACTGATTTTCACAATCAAATTTTAGCACATTTTCACCGACATTGTTCAAATTTTTATTTGTTATTTTAAACGATCAAGCCAGTGTTCCTGCCCAAACAAAAACACCTAAGAGTGACACACAAACTTTGGCTTTCATCATATTTACAAAGATACTAAAATATAGTTCATCACTAGATAATCTAACACAAAAAGAACCAAATTGATCTTCCTAAGTATGCTTTAACCCTCTAGAACATTGGTTTGCACTCAAAGTCTCAAACCGTGGGACAGAGAAACATGATGTTTCATGTCACCACCACACACCACCTAGCAACCATGCTTTATTACCATCCCTTTCTCAGTGGGCACCTTAAACAAGTTGGAGAAGACAGGCTTCCAATTCCAACCCCCTCCTCCTCCCCAAAGGCTCTTCGACTGCCTTGGTGTACTTGCTGCCGAGCCGGCGGTTGCAGCCACCATCCTCATTGTCTCAATCAGTGCCCCAGTGTTGCCTTGTTCAGAAAGTATCTCCTCCAATTGCTTAGTGTCAATCACCAGCTTCACTCTCCAAACCCCATCTCCAGCCCATGGTAGGGCCTCCAGAGCTGACCCATTTGCCAAATTCTCAACAAAATCTGATGCTGCTGCAGCACCGGATGGCCTCTTAACATCCTCAGCTTCTTCATTTTCACTCACCCACTCTGCATCCTTCAAGTTTTCAATGACCCCCATGTCCTGCATTTGCTCTGCTCTTAGTGGAAGAAGGTAGTATTGGCCACTGATTAGGGTCTCTTGGTGAGGCAGTGGTAATGAGGACTGGCCCTGCTTGAAAATTCCATGACCTGGGTACTGAGTGAGAATTTCAGCAGCTAGTTTAGGGCCTTTGAACTGTAGGACAACCCCAGAATCTGTGAGGACCCTGATTGAATTGGGACACTCCCCAGAGGTTCCTTTGAGAGAGCTGCAATTCCCCATTCGTGAAATTTTCCACTTTGGTGTCACAATAGCAGTAATGTCATATTTAAGAGAAGGGAAGGAATCTTGGGAAATACTAGTGGAAACACAATGGGGTTGTGTATTTGCGTCAGAAGAGACATATAAGCTGTGGTGTTTTTGTTTTTCAAAATATGTAAACGGGTGCATGTGAAATTTTGGACCGTTGGGACAATTATTTTATCCCAAGTTGAGTTGATCACAGGCAAAGGAATAGAATAAGAGGTAGATTTGGTGAGTTAAAGAAATAGCAGGAAACGACAGGTAGTAGAAGAAGAAGAGCAATTCAAATTTGAGCGGCAGGGGGTTTGTATTTATCTATGTTAGGTGTTTGATATTCCATGCTAAGAATATAGGCGTCTTCTAGCTCTCCAACTTCCAAAATATGTTCAATGTATCATTGTATCACGGACTCAACTTACATCTACAGCACCTGCTTATTACTGAAGCATAATATGTGGAGACTAGTCATGTCACCTCACCAAATGGATGGAAATTTTGGTTTACATCTTTCACATGGAAAATGAGGGACCTATCGTTTACCAAATACTCAAAAAGTCTTCACTGGGCAGTCCGGACTCTTATCAATTTTGGGACCATCCTCTCAAACTAGGGGCGGAATATGAAGTTATCTAGCATTAGCTGTAGACTGTAGTATAAGCCAAGTATATGAAGCCACACCATAATGAAATATATCAATCCCTTGAAGCTTGGCCAAAAATATGTTGTTCTTAATACCCCACTACATGACACTAGGGGAGTTTCTTTGCTACTTTAAAGCTTAACAATATCCCAGCCACTTAATATTTCCAAGATAACATGCACCCAATAAGACCATGACCAAACTGATTCCCACGTGGCAGAAATCGGCAGGTCCACCTGGTTTATCGAAACACCACGCATATCAATATCATCCCAAGTTGGCTTGGACTTGGACACACAAAATCCACAACACCACCACTCAATTCAAAGCCACACATAACATAACATTCTCTCCCTTAAAACCCACACACAGAAAACATACGTACTAATCCAATACAATACACATTGGACGGTCCAAAATGGGTTGTGCCTCATCCAAACGAATAGAGGAAGCCGTTGATTACAGACCGGCACCAGCGAGCTTCGCAGTTTTCGACATCAAAGCCATCCGAGAGCCGTGGCTTGTGCTCGACAATACGACGGCGTTGCAGGAGCACCATGCTGAAAAGCCTCCCCAAGTGCCCGCCCAAATCCTCGACAAGCTCAACTCGTTCGAGGCCGAAGCAGCGGCAGCTCCTCCTCACTCGTGGGACGAGGTCAGTAAGGCCCTGGAGGACCTCAAGCCCAGCCCAAAACCCCCTCCGGCTCACGTAAGCCCAGCCCATAAGGACCCTCAGGCCCTGAATAGTCCAAGGAAGCCACGTAAGAGCGCGTCTTTCCACACACTCGAAGAGCTGGACGCCAAGCTGATTCCCAGGCCAGCCGAGTTCAAAAAAAGCGAGTCCATGCGCTCCGAGTTGCCACCACTGGAAACCCGGGCCCAGTCAACAGTGGGCTACATTAAGCCCGTGAAGGAAAACATATTTATAATGAGAGACAGGTTGGAGAGAGAGCGTGAAGGCAAGGTGGCGAGTTTCGACAGGATAATAAGCAAGCGGGACCCACTGATTGACTACCAGGAAAAGTGTCCACCTGGCGGTGCTGACTCGGTTGTGGTCTACACGACGTCGTTGAGAGGGGTACGACGAACTTTCGAGGACTGCTGCAAAGTGAAGTCCGTGTTGGAGGGGCACATGCTGGTGTACGACGAGCGTGACGTGGCTCTTCACTGGGAGTTTTTGACGGAGCTGAAGGGGCTGGTGGGGGAGGGATTGGGTGTGCCGCGGGTGTTTGTTAAGGGGAGGTATGTTGGGGGCGTGGAGGAGGTGGTGGAGCTGAATGAGTCGGGCGGGTTGGGGCGGATGGTGAAGTGGGCACGTGTGGAGAGACGGGTCGGGTGGCAAGCGTGCGAGGGGTGCGGTGGGGCCAGGTTCGTGCCGTGCTTGGAGTGTGGCGGGAGTTGTAAGGTGGTGAGTGGGGATAAGAAGGAGAGGTGCCCCAAGTGTAATGAAAATGGGTTGGTGCACTGCGCGGCTTGTTGGGCTTTGACATGATTTTGGTAGGTCCGGGTTTGGGTTGGCGTGTAAACGGGTCGGGTGGGCTATAGCTTATATAGCTCATCTGAGTTTGCAAATGGTGGTGCAGTATTATAGACCAAAGTCTCACTGATTTTATGGGCATTTTTCTTTTTCATGTTCTTTTTGTTAAACAGTGTTTTAAGTTCTGATGTTGTTAAGGAATACGGTATCGTTTTAGTTTGTAAATTCTCTTGCAGAAAAGAGAAACAAGGTGATCTGTAAAGAAAATATGAAAAATACAAATACAAATAAGGGCCCAACCGGGTTCGAACCGGTGACCTCTTGATCTGCAGTCAAATGCTCTACCACTGAGCTATGGACCCTGTTTTGATTGTGTAAGCCAATTTATTAATATTAATGGGAATTACACATCCACTTATTAGACTTGTTTGACATGTCACGTGTGTACTGAAAAAGACTGACAGCAATTGAGCATCAGCTCCTACAATCCGTGACAAAATTTTACCCTTTTTGTGTGAAAAAGAATTGGCAGTCGTAAAAATTAATTAAGCGGTGACGTACAATGCTTCTGTATGATTATAGAAAAGAGAGGTTCAATTCAAGCCTACCATTTTAGACTCTGAAGTATGTCGACTATCAACAATAGAAAAATAGCCAGTCATCCAATCGTGCTACGTACGACTGTGTACACACTTGTGGAGTCGATTTTTTATTTTAAAAATATAAAAATCAAATTTGGGACAGAGACGGAGTTGATATCAAGAATGCAAAAATTCTACTCTCTTAAAATTGCTTGAAGGGGTCAAAAAAAAGTTTCCATATTCTGAACTTGCAGTTGCTTTCGTAACTGATTAAAGAAAAGTAGATATTATGTAGAAGAAGATGGGGCAACAACACCCAAGACTTTGTGCAGCAGATGGTCTAACAACTACCCCTTAAGCTTTATAGCATTTTCTTTTCTTATCAAACAATACTGGAGGAGGAGGCTTCAAAACAAAGGGATTAGAGGTTAACCCACCACCTCTCTCTCTCTCAATCAAACTCTCACATTAGAGATGGGATCATACTCTGCAAGAACTTCCCAAATATTATTTTATAACTTAATTATAAATCTCATAAATAAATTGTTCCCTTCTTATCATGTGTACTTGCTTATTCTGTTATACATTGCCAAAAAGAAAAAAAAAAAAAAAAGGGCTAGCATCATCATTATCCTGCCCTTTTACCAGAAAGACAATTATACATAATATCATACATTGAATTTTTCACCGTCCTCATTATTCTTTCTAAAACTCCCTAAAATTCCCAACATATATTATATTGATTCCCAAACAACTCTATTTTCACTATTCTCTTTCTTCACTAGTTTTGTATTTGTATCTGTACTCCTCTACATTCGCTGCACTTCAAGGTTCTTGGTCTGCAAATATATCCAACAGAGAGAGTGCCTGAAAAATCCAGAAACATGTATTAGAAACTTAGGACTACAGTTATATAATCCAAAAACAGAAAGTGTATGCCTAGTTAGTACTGAGCTTTGAGCTTTGGTTATGTAACATTACCTCTGGCACACTGAGCTCAAGACGGAACTTAGGGCCATCATAGTGGTGAAGAATTGGCCTGAAGGAGTCCTCTTCCAGTGGTTCACATACTTTCCTGGTAAAAACTCGTACCTGTTTGATAAAAGAGATGGGGGTGAGCAAATGAAACACACACCAAAATAGTGAATCTTATAGCGATGAATCTTAATATCTGCTAGCAATTCTAGAAAAACCCCACTACTTCAGTCATGTATGTAGAAATCAATTACAAACCTGAGCTGGGAAACGTGACTCGCCAGGACATTTCTTGTCCTCCCAAGCCGTAGGATCAAAGTTGGTCCCTCCAAAGCTTGCAGCCTAAACATACAAGAAAGATTGTTTTGTTAACTACTGGTATTGGATTTTGTGCACAACACAAAATTAAGAACTTGGTATTTTTCCAAAGTAAGAAACATAAATTTCCCACAACAATTTTGTCTAAAGAAAAAGTAGGCAAAGTAAAAGTCAAAAGTCGTTTATATAAATACAAACCTCAAAAATTCCATGGAGCTGGTGGGTGGAGTAGTTGTAGAGGAAAAGGGGCAACCCTGGAGTTATGGCTCTAACTGAGTCACGGTAACGTGGTGGCAAACCTGAAAACATTATTACGATTTAGGTTTGATAGGAGAGAAAATCCAGTAGAAAACTAAATTTATACATATACCCTTAAATTTAAAGGAATTTATATAAAGGATCACATACCAAAAAGCTGCCTCTTGAGGTTCTCTTGCATGGTATCATTGTTGCAGACAAAGATGTAACCACCAATGGTTTCATTTCTAGGCAGAGATTCAGATGGTGGTAGGGTCTTGAACCTTTTATCCACAGCACCTTTGCTGTCCTTGTTATTGTCATCACCACCTTTCTTCTTGTTGCTGTTGTTGTTGTTGTTCTTCTTCCCAATTTTGCTACCAACTCCATAATCGTCCTCAACCTTGTTCTTGTAGGGCTTTAGATTCACCATATTGTTGTTGATGTTGTGGTTCACAGGCTTGGAATAAATCCCCTTGTTGAAACCGCCATTGATGCCAACACTGTTCTGAGACCCAGCACCATAAACTGGTCCAACAGAACCCGACCCAAGTTTCCAACCATCATTGAAAGCATTAAAGTCTGAAGCTTTTGGCTTGAAAGTGTTCCACCTATCATTGAACCCGTTCAATTCAGAAGCTTTTGGCTTGAAACTGTTCCAGCCGTCGTTGGTCGTCGAACCATTTGAGACAGACCCTTTTGGCTTCAGATCGTCGACCCACCCATCATTGAACCCATTGAAATCGGACCCTTTTGGGGTCAGATTGATCAGAGAATTATTGACTTCACCACCAACTTTTATATCAAAGTTCCTTCTTGCATCAGGCCTTTTGCTCCCATATGAGTTGCTCCAAATCGAATCGTTGACTGAGAGGTTTGCAAGGTTTGAGGTCTGAACCCGAAGCTGATCGCTGAATTGCCAAAACGACTGGTTGTTGTTATTCTCCATTTCTATCAAAACTCGGTCAGTAAACTACAAAACTCGATCTGGGTACTTGAAAAATCTCAACTTTATGCACTGTATGTGAAGGTTAGAAAACAGAGCATCAAGAACAGATAGAGAGCGAGAGAGAGAGAGAAGAAAAACAGGGGAAGTGAGAGAATGTGAGAGAGGAAGTGGGTGAGAAGAGACTGTTAAATAAAGGGGTTGTGTACTATTCAGATTATGAATTAGGAAATTTCTAGGAAAGGAACAAAAGGGTTTAAGAGATTGCGTGTCGAATCCTCAAAGGGGGAAAAAACCCCACCAAAATTTTATTACTTTTAATTTGCGATGGAAAATAATCACAAGTAAGTTAATTAAAATGTTGCTGTGAATTGTGATTATGAAGTTTGAGGTGGGGTGATGACAGCAAAACGCGTTGTTACGCTGTTGAAAGGTGAAGTGGCAGATTGAGAGACAGAGACAGAGACTGAGAGTGAGAGTGTTGGAGTGGAATGGAAGAGATTGGACAGCGGGATAAGGCGGGTTTGATGTAGTGGCACTTCTAGAAGGTCTTGGAGGTTCGGTGAGTTCACACACTGACTGTGAACCTTTTTTTNTTTTTTTTGGTTTTTTCCTTAGGAGCTAAGACTTGAAAAAAAAGGGAGGGACAAGACGCGTAATAGGTGAGTGTGTGACTTGGCCATGAGGGCTACACGTCCGAATGAAGTTTCTACATGTGGAGGTTTGGAGCTTCATTTTGATATACCGATTTTACCCCCACTGCCGACGGTAATGTTGTTGAACCAATCAATCCCCTGGCCATCAAAAAATATGTTGTTGAACCAATCTTACATTACATTAGAGTTAAATCAAAAATTCACCTTTATCCATACCTTTACACGTGCATTTGTTATTTTTCGACAAATATCACGCTCCACTTTCTTAACAGACATATGGCTTTAAAGATAAAGTAAACAATTTAGTGGCCAAAGAAAGATAATGTAAACATGAAATATATGAAATTTCATATAAAAAAATAGAAATATATGAAGTTCTTTACAATTTACATGTATATAATTTAGGTTACTTTAGGTAGAAGACCAAAATGAGAAAACTTAATCTATAGTCCACCCAATTCAATCCTTAACACTTATGATAAAATTCTTACCGAATACTTAGTAATTCTTGTTGAGCACTCAAAATGTAACCTACATTTACAACTTGTATCTGCAATCTAAAAATCAACATATGCAAACTAAAAAGTTGTATATGTTACTTAAAATCTGCATGCCGATGAAATATATATCTGTATCTGCTTCCGCCAAACTCTCAGCAGCACTTGTTAACCTTTTTCTCTCTTCCAAACGGGTGCATACAAGTAGAATGGTAATTAACTTAATTTTTCTAAATGAATTTTTAATTGAGAACCTTAAATTATTTTATTTTTAAGAATAATTTATATTATAAATTATGATGCTTTGAAGATTTGCAAAGTTTGATATGGTTGTTTTAGTAAATACCACATATCTTTCATAAGCAACAAACGCACAAGAAAGACATGGTCAAAGGTCCTCCCTTGATGGTATATCATGATTAACAGAGCGAGAAAAATTATATTTAAACTTTTGAAGGCCTGATTTGATCAAACATTTTAAAAATGTATGTATGCACCCTAAAATTTTTTCAGTGCATTAATTTTCACAAAAAATAGCATTGTTTATTTGAAATTTCTTTTTATCGTTAATGTACTTATAAAATTATATATATTGTATTGGTATGCTTTCAAATTGTAATGCGTTATATCCACACGATAAAGTAGAGATAAAAAGATTAAGAATTGAGGTGAATCGTGAATGCTTGTGGTGCATATAAAGGCATATGAACTTTTCAAAGGGCTATGATTTAAAGTCTAGTTTAGTTTAGTTTAGTTTAATATATCAAAACTAATTACAATGTGTAAGGCTAGGTATGCAAGGAAACAAAAAGAAAAAAAGAGAGAGGAGAAGATAAAGGAGAGAATAAGGGAGAGAAATAAGAATACAATCAATTAATTAAAGATAAAATTGTGAATTAGAGTTGGCCAGTCGGTCGAGTATAAAGTACCCCTATACATACTTGGGTTCGAAATCTTCTCTCCAATTAAGAGTTTAGAATTTAACAATATAGTTTAGTGCGATGATTAAGGATTTTGTATCTAAAAATGTGTGTTTAATATTTTTTTGCAGAGATAATTGTCATTTTGGGGCCAGCAACTCGATAAATACTGGCATATGGCCAAGTTGGTTCAGTATTCCACAAATTGTGGATTGTGGGTGTGTCACAATCGAACCAGACCACCACTTTCCAGTCGGTGGGTCGGTTTGAATCACCCCATTGCTCATCTCTAGTTTCTTTTTCTTTTTTTGTCAATGAAATGATATATTACTAGCTATATATATATATATTATGTTAGATTTTAAATCACTATTATACATTGCTATATGATCTCACTTAATGAACAATATTATTAATTAAAGATTTGATAACATAAAATCACATACGGCAGACCTACTATGCTGCTAATATGCATAGCCCACCAATTTTAAAATTGTATCAAATAATGATGTGTTTTTCCTTCAATGTTGATGTCTGAAGGTGGTCCAACTCTTTTTCTCAACCAATCAAACGCTGTAGAGCAAATCACTAGCAAAGAGTTGGTACTTGGTTTAGAATTATCTAACCAACAAAATATTTTAACAAAAACCAAAAAAAAAATGGCTTCGCCCGGGTTCGAACCGGAGACCTTCAGTGTGTTAGACTGACGTGATAACCAACTACACCACGAAACCGTTGATGATAAGAGTCTTGTAAATAATGTATGATAACTAAGAATCCATGAAAGTAAAAGAGGGCTAAGACTTCAGCGGGACTTGAACAGTTGGACGTTGGATGGTAAACAAATTTCAATTAATTTTTACGTCTAGTAGATCATATAATTAGTACATGATCAATGAGTATGAAACATCATTTGTATACAACGAATTGATACAAATTTATGGCTAGAATGTTAAAGAGTTCTTTATCAATAAGCCACAAATTGCAAACTTTTTTTAGTGTCATTTCTAACTATTTATTTTGAAGGCAAAAACAATATTTTTCAGTCATAATATAAGAAAAAATTAAGCATGGAGCATTCAGCACTATTCAAATTCAAGCATACCCAAATAAGGTGTTCAAAGCATGCCACCTTTTAAATTTTTTTTTTTAAAAAAATTTTATAATTATTTTTTAAAACTCAAGCATAGAGCATTGCAACTTCTAAGTAGGATCTTTGAGCTAAGTGTACTGCATTCGAACGCCCAAATAAAGTGTTCGAATGACTAATTCAATATTTTTTTTATTTTAGTTTTTGTCTAAATTTATAGGATCTTTAATCTAATACATCACTTATCATGTAAAATCTTACACACATTGAAAGAAAATATAAATCGGTGAAAATTACACAATTCAACAAAGTGCAACTCTCTAAATAAATTATAACTGAATGAGGATTACATCGAATTCTTTTTAGCTTAGGGCTTATGATGTATTCTTTAGGATTTAGGGTTAAAGCCTTAAAACCCTAAATATGAAATTATAAAACCTAAACTCTAAAGGCTTAAACTTCAAACCAATACTACATCATTCAACATGGTGTAACTCTATGAAATTATAATTTGTAATTAATTCGATCTTGTATTGCATTCAAACAAATGAAGTGTAACTCTATAAAAGTTACATACAGCCTCAAGAAAAAAAGCTTAATTTTAAGCCACTCCCATGTAGTTTAAAAATAAATAGATATTTTACAAGAGTTTATAAGTAAAACTTGCAAATTTTTATTGGTTTTATCTAATTTACCTATAAATGGCATGTTTAGTCTGTATGGTTTCACCAATCTTTCAGTGCTACTTATGTCGTTACAATTGTTGGTATACACTGCCTAATGTCTATTACGATTTACAATTCAAAGATATAGTTTAATTTTGTCCATTAAGCTTTTTAGAGAAAGTTCCACATGGTGGTCTTACATAGTAATGCCTCTTTGATTGCTAATTAATTTTGAGTTGAATGCCCTAAAATTCGTTAGTACGTAGCATAAAAGCAGGTTATATATTAATTAACACTACTATAAGTGAAATGAAGCCATGCACATTGATTGCCTCCAGTACTTAAACGTGCAATATCTCTGCTGCCTAACTTTTGATGATTTACATAGAAGGAGAATTGACGAATGTGCATGGCAGCCAACATTCTGACACCAAACACGTACACATATTGTAATTAATTGCCGCAAGAAAAGGTAATTAAGCATTGAAGAGGAAGCCTTGGCCAAAAAAAAAAGAATTAAAGAGGAAGCATCCAGTGGCAAAAGTCTCATTGAATAATTGAATCAAAGTGATTGTTGGCGGCTAAAAATGAAATCAGGCTATAGATATATAGGTGGCGGAATCTCGAACCCATTTCAAAGCCAAAGGCAGACAGAACCGTCTCTTTATTGTCTGCTCTCCTTCTCTTCATTAACCACCCAAACCCCTCCCACTTTCCTCTTTATATATTAATTAAATTCCCTTTTTAGAAAGAGGCAGTTGAGAGAGAAAGAGGAAGAGAATAATATGGCAGGTATTGCTGGTCCTTGTTCTTCTTTGGTACTGTTTAGAGCAAGAGAAGCAGGAAACAATGGAGCTTTTCTGGGACAGTATGATGGGCTTAGGCCAGTGGAGTGCATGCATATGTCTTTAGCTGGCACTAAGTCACATGGGTTTGTTCAAACTTCAGGTCAAATGAATTCTACAATTTACTCAATTTCGATTTTCATTCTGTTTTTATAATGGATAGAGATTATGATTCATAAGCTAAGTGAAAAGGATATTCATGGTATTGTTTATAAGTACTTTTGTGGGTGTGTTGGGTTAAATTTGTGCCACTCTTCCTATAGTGTGTGAAGTTTGAACTGCATGGTTGGATATTAGTTTTGTCTTATACCAAGTTCTCCTAAATTGGTTCACAATAGTGAAAAGCTAGCAATTTGTTGGTGTGCTATGTTGATCCATCTTTTTGGTAATTAATAATTATAGACCTTTTTGATGTGATATGTTATGTTGTCGGATTATTAGTCTGAATGAATGATGAAGTAAAATTTTATTTGAATATGTGGTCTAAATTGTAATTAGAGGACTTTCCTTTATCTACTCATTCAGTTAATTGAAATTAATTGTCATCTTTACTTGTGTGTTTAGCTTTTCCATTCTCAGCAACAAAATGCAAAACAATCAAGGCCATGGCATCTCCAACTGTTTCTGCTCCCAAGCGAGAAAAAGATCCCAAGAAACGAATTGTAATAACAGGAATGGGTCTAGTCTCAGTTTTTGGGAGTGACATTGATACATACTACAGCAGACTCCTGGAGGGAGAGAGTGGGATCAGTCTAATAGACAGATTTGATGCTTCAAACTTCTCAGTTCGATTCGCGGGACAGATACGTGATTTCTCTTCTAAAGGCTACATTGATGAGAAGAATGATCGCCGCCTCGATGATTGCTGGAGATATTGTTTGGTTGCTGGCAAAAGGGCCCTTGAAGATGCCAACCTTGGACCTCAAGTTGTTCAAACTGTCAGTCACATTCTATTTGCTGCAAATTGCATATATTTCAGGGTTTTCACCCATTATGATATTGAGAACTTATATAATCCATTGCTTCTATGTTTAACAGATGGACAGAACAAAGATTGGAGTGTTGATTGGGACAGGCATTGGAGGCCTAACAGCTTTCAGTGATGGAGTGGAAGCTCTTGTTCAAAAGGGATATACAAAGATGAGTCCTTTTTTTATTCCTTACACCGTTTCTAATATGGGATCAGCTTTGTTAGCAATAGACACTGGCTTAATGGGACCCACTTACAGCATCTCTACTGCTTGTGCCTCTGCAAACCACTGCTTCAATGCAGCTGCAAATCACATTAGAAGAGGTGATGCAGATATTATGGTAGTTGGTGGGACTGAGGCCACAGTCACGGCTACTGGTGTTGGCGGGTTTATTGCTTGCCGTGCTTTGTCTCAGAGAAATGATGAACCCCAGAGAGCTTCTAGACCATGGGAGAAGGATCGTGATGGTTTCGTTTTGGGAGAAGGCTCTGGTATACTGGTAATTGAAAAACCATATATCATTCTTCTTCTGCACTGTCACTTCTATGTATTGTAGTCCCAACATGTGAATACATGGCTTTTTGTTCATCGAGGATATATAGATTATGGAGAGCTTGGAGAGCGCATTGAAAAGAGGAGCAAATATAGTTGCAGAGTACTTAGGAGGTGCTGTAACTTGTGATGCTTATCACATGACAAATCCAAGGCCAGATGGTCTTGGAGTATCATCTTGCATAACCAAGAGTTTAGAAGATGCTGGAGTTTCCCCTGAAGAGGTAATTAAATTAACACCATTTGTTCATCTCCTACTAAACTAGGGTATTAATCCTCCATGAATATTTCTAATGCCCATTGTTCAAAGGTCAACTATGTCAATGCTCATGCAACATCCACAAAAGCAGGGGATTTGGTTGAGTTTAATGCAATCAAAAAGGTCTTCAAGGACACATCTGAGATAAAGATAAATGGGACCAAGGCAAGACACCTAAATCCCTTACTACCAATTTGCATATTTAATTTTACTATAATACCAATTTCCATATTTACTTTTACATATTCATGAAATCATTAGGGAAAACAAAAACCAATTATACTAATCATTCATGTTCAAATAAGAAACCTATGTTCTGATGTTTCTAATTTTTTTGTCGGAAATGATAATGGGGGTCATGCGACTGCTTGAAAATTATTCACATTCACTTGAAAACTGGCAAGAACAGTATTCACATGAAAACAGCGCATTGTAATTATATTGTTCTTTCTTCTTGTTGCAGTCAATGACTGGACATGCTCTCGGGGCTGCTGGTGGATTGGAAGCCATAGCAACCATCAAAGCAATCAACACTGGCTGGCTCCATCCAACAATTAACCAAGATGTATTGCACCAACACCTTCAATTTCCCAACTTTTCCTGCATATGGTTTATTTAAAGTTTTTCCATTGGTATTCTTACTCAGGTTTTTATAATGCTTTTGATTCATAGAACTTGGATCCTGCTGTTACAATTGACACTGTCCCTAAATTGAAGAAGAAACATGAAGTCAATGTTGGTATGCGTTTTCACACTCTCATTAAGATGCCAAAATGCATTAGAGAAGGCATCAATTTGTGAATTTCCTTAATTGCATTCCAGTATCCATATTTGACTAATCAAACTTTTCTACTTGCAGCTATGTCAAACTCATTTGGCTTTGGTGGCCACAATTCTGTGGTTGTTTTTGCCCCTTACACTCCCTAAATAACATTCAAGCCAAGCAGTCGAGCATTATTTTCCACTAATCTTTCTCTAATTGGATCCATTCCTTGGGATGTTTCATTTCTCAAATTAGTTTTTTTTTTTTTTTCATTGAATAAAACATTAAAACCACTTTTTTTGCGTGGCTCTTAGTCAGTAGGGGGCAGTGGGCATGTTTTCTGATTTATATGTTTGTCATGCAAATGAACTTTGTATTGGGAGTTCAAAACATAGTGGACCTATTGTAGAAACAATTATGGGCTTGAATAAAGCATTACCTTCACCTTACTCTTCCCAATTTAATTGGGCTAATGAAATTGATATGTATTAGGAACATAGACCTTAGTGGTACGAACCTAACAAACCAAAAAACTTGAGAGATTAAACTTAACAAAATCTATTAAGGAATCTATCCAAAACAAAAAAACTTATTACATATTTTACCCAACCAAAAAAAAACTCTGATTAAGGGTGCTAAGAAATTTTACTAATTTTTTATAATGGATTCAAGATTACTAAAATTTCCTTTCCATTTTGACAACTGAATACTATATTTGCCATTTTTGTCCAAGAAATAACAAAGAGAATCCACCAAAAGAAATAAGGAAGATAAAGACATTATCATCCAATCAGAGACTCCTAGGTATATATGTTACTTAGAAGTTGAGAGACTAATCAATATTGAGAATTGAGTCTATTCTATGTTCTCCAAATTAAACATCAAATTATTTTCATATTCCTTCTTCAACATGGTACTGGCTATTTGGAGTTGAAGTCAGAACAAGGATGAATATAACTTCTATTCTATAACTGACCTCTAGAAGCTTTCAAGACATATTAATATTCTCTGGAATTTCTGTTGGGACAACCTTATCCCAAATTCTAAGACTATCTCCTCATAAATAAATTGTCTTGAGAGCAACATGCTCTCTTCTATTTCTCCAAGTGTCTCTATATTAGTATATACTAACTACTGAAACTAGATTAATAACAATAACTCCTAATTACCCAATCATTTTCTTAGATCAAGTAATTAATCAACCTCCTCTATTGTAAACAAGTAAAGAGGGAGGGATATAGAAGCTCGAAAGTGATCTGGGAATTAAGCACAGCCGAAACATATGCATGGACTTCAAGTCTTCTGGAAGAGTAAGCCATTTACTTTGACTAAGATGGTGAGTAATATAATAATAAGGGGATGCATTTCCCCTTTATTGCAGCCAAGATATGAATGTGTTCCTTTCTACAAAACCCATGGCTCTCATGTATAGCCATCACTGAGTAATGGGTTTGCCTTTTACTTTTCTATACAGTTGGAATGTCACTCTCTAAGCAGAAAGAAAGATTAAATCACTCTTAGACTAGTCTAATTAGTTTGCTATCTGACCAGTCTAATTACTCTAGTTCTAATGTGTGGATGGTATTAGCACCAGGGATTAAATTAATTCATCTAGCTTTTATGCCGACATTAATTAAGGTTAATCAGTGAACCCACTTGCTTGGTGCTTATTACTGTTCTGGCTGGTGAATGAGAGTGAATGTGACCAACAACTCTAAGCACATGGCTAACTTGATGTTGACATTGAGAACTTAGTAATTAACTCTACACCTGCCTCTCTCTCTCTCTCTCTCTCTCTCTCTCTCTCTCTCTTCTTCTATAAGTATATACGTCTCCTATTGTAATTAACTAGGCTTGTTAGCTGTTAATAGACAGCGGATTAGTTTAATCTTTTTCTTAGGGCCCTTGAAGCTGAAGCATCATATGCCCGAGTATAATGAGTTATCTGCTTAATTTATTTAATGATAGGAATATGCTTCTAAAAGATCCTCATTTTACTTCAACAATTCTAAGCTATCATGTCTCATCTAACTTTCAATCATCTTTGTGAATCGTTAGAATTTCTTTTTGCATATTAATTTTTGTACAAGTCATCTCCCTTATACTGCAAATGGGGATTATCTGTAGAAGCTATATCTAAATTACTGAAATATTCCATGTTCAAACTGATCTTCAAGCAGTTTGAAAGGGCCTCATATATTATTAAAACTATGAATTTACATAAAAAATAAATAAAAAAACAGAAGTTGAAGGATAAAAGAGGCTGCTTCGAGAAATATTCTTTTGTTTAATCAGATTTTTTAACACTAAAAATAAAAAGAACTGGGCACACCAGTTTGGTTGAGGGCTATATTATCCAATTCATAATGGCCATTGCTCCATAGGTGCTTGGTTTTTTTGAACACTTTAAAGGACAGTATATATGCCATTGCTCCAAAGGAGCAATAATATACTTTGTGTTTGTTTTTGCTGAGAATGATAATAAGATAGTAAAGTGGAGGAAGAGGACCAACTAGGCAACAACAGATGACCCTACTAGCTCATTCTTAATGGCAAGGATTAGTTTGATTTTGCATCATACAAATTTAATAACATTCCTCTCAGCTTTACTGGAAATTAGTCACAACCCACCTCTGAAATTAAATGCTACCATTTTTTTTTCCCTTCTTTTAACAAAGAAGAGAAAAGAAAAAGGACATAATTAAGCATGCATGATAGTATAATGTGGAAACCTCAAACCTCGGATTAAATTGGATCTGCGATACTAAAAAAGTAACCCTTCTATATTTTGAGAAAATAAGCAGGTAAGAGTGTTTAGTGAGCAGTGTCAGTGCTCTATGTATATCATCAATCTTCATTTTTACAAAGTATATATATATATATATGCTTGGTCAAAATGAAGATTGATGGCTATATATATATGTAGTCCATTTGATATGGTTCAACAAATAATTATGTTTCATCTTCATACTGTTGGTAGGTAAGCTAACATTAAATTCTTCAGCCTCATTTTATATACAAGCAAAGCAAGCCATAAAATGGGCATGTTTAGGTACTAATATAAATATCTTCTTGATTGAATGACACTCAATGTGCTTATTTTTTATTTTTTCAGAAAAAGCATTATTAAGTTGAGGAAGATGATAATCTTCCTGGGCATGCTTGTGAGAGATCCTCTGCTAACATCAAAGAGATCTCAGCTTTGGATATAACCCAAAAAAGTCACAATCTCTATCTTCCAAGCCATTTCCATGAAAAAAATTAGTGTCCTGTTCTGTTTCTGATGTCACTGAAAGTGGAAGAAAAGTTTAATTATATATATATATTCCAAATTTATGAGGTGGTGCCATTACTGTAAACTAGTGCTTGAGTTTTATACACTTTTACATGATTGAGTTTACATATGAACACCTTTTAAATTTAATTTTCCCCCTTTTGATTGTTGATTTTTCAAGTTGTACTATTAAATTAACGGCCTCTATCTGGATTGGAAAATGCCATGAAGCTTATCAGGAGTCAATTATCATATTCTGCAAATGTAGGTGTCCCATGGGGCCTAATTTAAGCACTTAATTCATCTCCTATAGGCTTCTGATTGACCAATCAGAGAAGAGTAACATGGAATTTGACTTGATTAGTGATAAATAATCATGGTTGACCAATCTTGTAGTACTAATATGACTTATTTTTTTGCATTATAATGAAACAGTTAATTAGGAGGAATCTTTGCTTAGCTAAAAAATAAATAAAGAAAGGAAATTGTTTGTTTTTTTATTTTCATTCATGGGATTGATTGCTTGATTTAAAGAAGTACATGTTTTTTTAAACACATATACCAACTTATGGTGTGTCTGCTTTACACGCGTGGCTGTGCTTGATGAGGAAGATTGTGTATGTGGGAAGAGCATTCCATATGATACATCATTTGTCACTTTGAGACAAACTAGGTAAAAGGATGGGGAGGTTGGTCCCCAATATGTATAAAAATTGTAAAAATTAGAGGAATGAAATAGGTCGGATTAGTATGAGTTTGACACAATCAAAATGGGCACATACAACACTGATGCAATATCTTTCTTGAAATATCTTATTCATCAAATACAAAACAAAATTTGTACGAAATAGATTATCTTATACATCATGACTACAAAATAGGCTTGAATCAAATACAATCTATTTTAATATTGGTTTTTTTAATGACTAATCATATTCAATTTATAGTTGCTTGAGCCAAGCCTTTTTAGCAACTGTTGACCTATTATTATTATAGCAAATTATTACTACTATTATCATTTAATCTTTTATTACAAGCCTTAAAACCCACTTTGTATATGCCAAAAAAAAAAAAAACCCCCCCCACTTTATAAATCGTATTATTGATTGTTTGATTGAGACAGAAGAGAATTAGGTGTCCAAGTACCAAATCCATTATGTGCCAAGTGTCAAATGGTAAAAATTCAAGTAGGATTTCAGAAACCCTTCTTATGCTAAGGAAGGTAAACCCAAAAAGAAAGAAAAAAGGGAAAACAGGGCCAGTAAATTTCAAGTTTGTTGAGTCCACATGAATTCTAGCCTCAAAGAAGGTCCAAAGAAAAGAAAAGAAAAAAAAAAAAAGAACTCTATTGCCTCTGTGGCTGTGGGGACCAAAATGGCAAAATCCTATTCATCTTTCTCTACCATTTATTTCTTTAAAGAAAGATATGCTTACATGGAGGCAATTTCCAGGGTAGCCCTCCACCAACAAGCTGGAAAATCTTTCCATTTTCCCATGATTGTCTCCACACGGATTCCAACATAAACAAATATTTCTTTAATGTTTACTAGGTACCCATAAAAGCATAAACTCATCACCCAAACCAAACCTTAATTGCATTTTTTTAGGAATTTTTTGAGGATACCCCTACCCTTAACCCTAGTATCCCTACCCCACATCAATTCTCTCTCTCTCTCTCTTAATTTTTATTTTCCTTTTTCCCAAACCAAGTCATTCATTTGATTTGTGCAGGTGTGAGTGCAGCCAAGGAACACCAACCAAATTGGTCTCCACATGGGGTGTGCACATACAATATCACATACCCCACCAATCTTGTCACTTTCTCTCTCTTGTGCCAAGAATAAAAATGTAATTTATTCTCTCTCAAGCATATTTAATTTATTAATGACTTGTTTTTTAAAAGAATTCTTGTCTTTAGTCTACAGTGACAACAGTAGAGCAATCCAGGTTTGAGGGGAGTGTGGTGGCGGCAAGCCAAATACACATCATGTGTCCCTTTCCAGACCCTAGAGTGGGATCAACAGGACCCTGCCGGAGGTCATCAGGATTGAGAGCTTAATAGTAAACCCACACCAATTAATTTCCCCAAGGAATTAATCACACACAAATGAACCATATAAGTCCATAATATCTCTTAAATAGTTGATATGCAATGCTTATCCAATAAGAGGATTCAGCTTTACCACAATGATGACTATGTTGATTGAGTAATGTTGTTTGTTTGTATCAAATTTGGATCAATATTTATTTCTTTTTTCTTTTTTTGGTTGAAAAATTTAGAGCAATATTAAATCTATCATATTTCAACAAAAAGTTATGTTTTCATTTCTCATCGTCTATACACTAAAAAATTATTTGACTTTATGTATTTAAAACGAAAAATTAAATTGATTATATTTTCAAATCACATTAACATAAAGAAAGATTAAAAGAACAAGCTACTAAGACTTTCATAAAAAGCTTACATAATGAGAATTCTTAAAAAATTTGATATATTAGGATGTAAACCAAGTGATTCATCAATGTCAAAGGGTATAAGTTCAACAAGGGCCAATGCCCTTCAAATCAACAAGATATGAAAGATAAACCCTATGCTTCCTTGGTTAGTTTCATGCCTTGTAAATGACTTATGTAGGATATGGTATTGGCATTGATGATTGCGAGTTACTTAAACAATTAATAGTTTAATTACATCTCATAATCTGATGTTTAATATTATATCTTGACAAAGTTGATCTAAGCTTGTTTGAATACCACATCCATGCAACTACAGATTACTTGCAGTTGTTAGATTGTGTTTGTTGATTGAGAACAATGTTAGTCCAAGTGGAAGAATGTAAGAAGTGAATGGACTTGTTGAGTGTGCTCATGTCTTCATTAGGTTAGTGTTATTGGTTCTGTTATATGGTTATAAGGAATGTTTTGATAGTAAGCTATGCTTGTGTCTCTTTGTTGTGTATGCTGCATATTAAAAGCTTACACTCTTTTCTTATTATTCTCTTATTGATTTGTTAAACAAATAATAATCATTCCAAAATTTTACTTACTCACTCAGTCCCAACTTAATTCCACCCGATTCTCCTAACATATACTTCAAAATTATCATTATATATATATACAGCAACGCTCTATTGTGGGATTCTTACAAATTAGAAGTTTGTGGGATCCCCCTTGTGGGGCCCACACGAGTCGTTTTGTATTTATCCGAATCGTTCATTTTTTACATCTTTATTGATTGATCATCCTTGCAAAAAATTAGCCAAATTGGAAATCATTTGCCTATCTAATTTTGATCAAACAAATGGACGGTTTCCTTGAAGATATTTGGATCGATACAAAACTACTCGTGTGGGCCCCACAAAGGGGATTCCACAAACTTCTAATTTGTGTGAATCCCACAATAGAGCTTTGCTGTATATATATATATTTCTTTTATCTTGTTAATTTTTATAAGGTTAATTGACTTTAAATACCAAATTT